>CALNHX010009728.1:0-46909 GCA_940337035.1 Agriotes lineatus
AAAACTGGAGGATACCAGCAACGAGTATGGGTTAAGTATTAACTACCGCAAGACCAAAATTCTAATCGTGGATAGGGAACATAACAACCATCCCAATATCACCCGTATTGCGAAGTGCGAAGTTGTTTCACAATTCGTCTACCTGGGAGCACTGGTGGACAATCTAGGTGACTGTGGTAAGGAAATCAAGCGAAGAATACAACTGGGAAGGACTGCCATGGCACAAATGACTCAAATTTGGGCTGACCGAAATATTCGCATAGACGTCAAAATACGTCTCGTTCAAGCCTTAGTTTTCTCTGTGTTCATGTATGCGGCGGAAACATGGACGGTCAGAGAGGCTGAGCGTAAGAAAATAGACGCATTCGAGATGTACTGCTGGCGTCGTATGCTTAGAGTTAGTTGGACAGCTCATCGCACAAACGAATCCATCTTAAACGAAATTCAGCCCCAACTTCGCCTCTCTTCACTTGTTTCTAAGAAAGCCCTCAAATTCTTTGGCCACATCTCCAGAAGAGAAAACATGGAAAAAAACATACTTCAAGGAAAGCCAGATGGAAAAAGAAGACGAGGACGATCTCCCCAACGCTGGATTGACATAACGCGAAAGGGTCTCCAGGAACCCTGGGAACATGTTTTACGCATGACCCAAGATAGAGACGCCTGGAGAAATTTTCTAGACGAGACATTTCCAAAAATATCATATTAGAATCACAACACATCTGGAAAGATGTCATGATGTAGAAGAAGAATCCATTAAATGGGATCGACCACAAGCACAAGAGAGATTGCTTGCAGATCTCGATATTTCTCATCTAAGTTTTCTAGATAATCGAATACACTAACTAAAGATTGCCGAAAAGTAAAATTTGTTACGATTAGACAAAGCTAGATATCTCGTTTTATTCTCTTTCAAAATAGAAATTCAAACATTTTTATTGACAATAGATCAATAGATCATGCATACGATGGATCATTCAATGTTTTTGATTTTCAACTTTTTCTTCAAGAAAGGTGAACTACAGTGGCCAACAACGACTATTGGATATGGGGACAGTTAAAAGGCAAAGGTCATATGAATAACCCATTCAAAATCGAAGCACTGAAGCAAAATATCAGGGAAGAAGTGAGAGCCATGCGACATGAAATGTTGCAGAATGCCATGCGCAATTATTTTGCAACCTCCTAACCCATTAGGAGGGAAGACGACTACTTGGTCGATACAATTTTTAAGCTATGATCATGTTTTTCGGTATTTGTTATTTTTGTATTAATGGAAATTCCCTAGTTTTCAAAAAATTACATTTTTGAAAGATAAACAAACGACATTTCCAACTCGTTACAATGCTGACAAACTTTACTTCGAAATGTGAGCTGTTTTAATGTCCACCCTTTACAAGAATGTTGTTGTCAGCCTTGCAGCAGTATCTCTTCCTTGAGGAAGTTTACGCGCTAAGACCCCGAGGTTGCAAATCCGAATTGGGGAATCGCAGTGAAGTCGATACAAAATCTTTATGACCATTGGAATTACCTAGGTTTGAACTAGATTTTTTGGTCCACCAGAAGCTCGTATCCGTGAGCGATCTTCACTGCACAAGCATGCAATGATAAAAATACGTATGCAAATACAGCATCGGTACAGAGTCTCCCATTTTGTATAAGAATAGAAGTAAAGTTTCCACACTACAAACGAGATAGACTACCACCTAAATGGAATACGATCAAGGATGTATCAGCACTAAGAGATTTTGACACATATAGCAACAACAGAATGGTTAGATAGAGAGTGGTAATTAGTTCAAAATTAGAAATAATTAAATTAGTTAAAAGGCACTTACAGATAGACTGGTAAATAATACGAACTAAAGAAATTACAATACCAACATTTTTCTCAACAATTACTGCTACGAGCGTTTCTAAACAAAAGATGCTTTTATGTAAAAAGATCTAGGTTTTTGAAATATCGTTTTAGAATTTACGAAAACTTCGACTTTAAAAAGCTATAATAAAATAATCTCCCGATCCCTCGTTGTAAGCTGCCCCTTTAGAACTTTATGCAGATTTCTTTTTACGGTCATCTAATTTAACATAAAACTCGCCTAGATATCTCAAGTTCCACTAATTTTGCTGTACCTGTATTGTTTTGATAATATAAAAACCAAATTTTTTATTAGCCTTCTTAGAGCTGTAGCTCAATTTCGGATCAATTGGGAAATCTTTTTTGTTCATTTTGAGATAGAGAACATGTCCCTTGCCTTGCAAGTTTTAAACACCATATATAACAAAAACATGGAAGAAATTAATACTACAATGAAATCAACAATGTTAGCACCAGGCTAAAAAGTAGAAAGAATAAGCACAAAAACAATAGAAAATAAAATGACAAAAACAACAGAACTATTGGACGAAAGAAAAACTTATTAAGAAAATAAGTAAGTAGTGGAAAGCTGTTGAATATGTAGAACTAACTAAAATCATCAAATCCATAAAAAAGAAAACAGCTAAAAGAACAAATAAATGATGCAGTAGAAATGAATAAGAAGCATTACGAATCCCTAAAAAAAATACTAAAATTAATAACAATGATGACGCTGAAATTATCGATGAGAAAGAAATGATCAAAGTACGAGTTGAAAAAAATTACAGCGAACTATTCAACCAAAACATGAAGTGCCCACACAAATACAACAAAATTTAATAACAAAGATGCAAAATGTACATGTACAAGAAATAGAAGAAGAGATACTAATAGGTATGGATAATACAGAAAATATTTAATCACCGGACTTAGATTGCATGATAAATAAACTAACTAACTATTTTTTCTTCCCATGTTAAATAATATGTATCATGAGTTTAAAACTCACTTAGGGTAAACTTTGGATAGATGCGAATATATTATCTATAATTCAACTCTACACAAATTAAAATAAACTCCAGTATTTTTTAAACACGCTCAAGTTAATTTGAGTAGAATATAGTTAAATGTGATATATTCATTTCTGTCCAAGGCTTACCCTAAGCTTTGTTTTTGTTTTTGAAACGCATATAGAATAATGATGCGTTTTTAATTTAGAAAGTTATCAATTATTCAAGCAATGGAATAATTTTGTATTATTCAACTGTTGTCATATGACCAAAGCGGTCGGTGTCTAAGGTACCTGGTACTCTGCATGCCTAGACATTGTCCATTAACAAACAAACAAACAAACTGTTGTCAGCCAATCATATGCCGAGTTTTGCATTATTCTTCAGTAAATAATGAATTTGTAGTCTATGCGACCACTTTAGCTGAGACCTTTTGTTTATTCTCAGAATTGTGAATATATTTAGCACGGTTTTTGATCTTTGACTGACACTTTTGCTGAAATTGTAGTTTAAGAGAGCGACAGGAATTTATATAGAAATAATAAATTATTATTATTTTATTATGTTCATTTGTCGTTTTATCAAAATTACAAAACACATTACTATGAGCACAGTTGGGACAGTAATTAATTTCGATATGTACAACAGTATTAGCAATGTTTCGTCTTCGCGCTGTCATAATCTTGTTCTGACGTATGATAAATTTACATAATACCTGCAAGTAATAGGAAATGATTAGTAGATATCTTGTAAAATACTGTAATATAAAATAAATAAAATACATGAAATTATATTCCGTTTACAGTAATTCAAATTTTTAGTGTAATAGAAATACACAGATTATCTCTCTATAGAACTAGTATTTTAAAAGAAAGCAGAAATGGAATGCATGTCAATGATAAATAGGGTCCGGACAGATTTAATGATAATATAATAAATTCCCAAAACTGCAATGTTTGTACAAGCGTTCTTGGTACAAACCAAACTTTGAATTAAAAAGTATAAAACACCTGTAAACTTACAACGGTTTTATAAAATTTGGGTATTCGTAGATAGTCCATTCATATTAGCAAAATTAGAAAAAAGAAACTATAAAGTTTTGCCGTTTGGAGGTTATACACACCAATGGAAGAGTTTTCACAAACAAAAGAGTTTTCAACCCCCAAGTGGTAGCTTCACCCCCAAAAACCACCCCTAACACGCACTGCGGTGGTTTTTAGCGTTTTTCTCAGAAACCATCGTACAGAAAAATACAAAAATATTTCCTATCAAATTCTCGATAAAAAGGTTTCGCTTACCAATTCCATTTTTTCCAATGGATTTCGAGTAACAAACGATCAAAGTGGGGCGTTGCTTTCAGCGCAGATTAGTGACGCGAGTTTTTGGTTACAATACTTCACTCGACCTTACATTTTTTGCATTAATCCTCGTTTCCTTCATGGCAACGACTTATGACAGAAATTACTTCAACTCTGCCATATGTGAAGTCAAGGGTTCTCGCACTACCTCCGACCCAGGTAAGTACTAAACTGACCGTTTTGACTTACTCAGTAGAGGAAAGCAAAAAAAGTGGTCAATCTACGTGCATCATGACCTTTGACTAACCATTGTATATAAACGCAAAGGACAGCGTACTACTAAACAACGCTGAACACGGAAAATGTACGAATGTCGTTGTCAGATTGGGAGGATTACATCTGTTAATGTCGTTCTTGGGATCAATCGGATTTATTATGGCTGACAATGAACTTGCACAATTATGGTCAACTATATACGCTTCTGCATCTGTTCCTCATATACTTTCGATCCATACATACGCAAGAACGATTCGAGCTCATTGTCTTAATTTTTGAGATATTTCCACGACAATATTTGATGCAATTGAAGTTTCAAAGGAAGACAAAGACTATATCCAAGCTTTGCTCACTGGCATGAAAAAAATAATACTCTAACTTCTGACAGCTTAGTAAATGACGACATCCTTACAAAAATTGGAGTAAAATTTTAAGAAACAACAAATGCGAAATTGGAAATAATGCAAAATTGTGGTTGCGCTATTTAGAATTAGTGACCATTGTAATCCATTTTATTCAAGCGGATTGCAAGGGGAATTGCGAACTTCATTAGCATTGCGTTAGAGCAATGCTTCCAATTTTTCATGCAACTGGTCATTTTCTGTATGTAAAGTCATGTCAGCTTCATCTCCAGGAAATGCATTGTCTTAATCAGAATATAAGTAACGAAAAAATATCAACAACTTACACAGCAGGGTGTTTTGACATTGATCCGGAATTTGGTCCGATATGACTATTGAGCAAAGGCTCATTAGATGTATGAAAAGTCTTGGAGGTCTGGCTCGTGGAAGAGGGTTTTTCAAAAAGTGTTCTGAATAAATGCATTCTCGGAATGCCATCTACTCACCACGCATGCAAAGCTGTGGAAAATTATTGCGGTATCACACCAAGCACCACAGATCAGCATGTATAAATGGGGGACTCAAGAATACAGACAGACGAACAAGATTGTCGGAAATTTGAACAGTGACTTCGAAAACACTCTTCATTCAGTATTACAAGAATCTTGTTTCACTATCTACTGACTTTGTTGCCGAGGAGAAAACCAATTGTTATGAAACGAGAACGGTTGGAGAGAACATTTTGCATAGCACCGAAGGCAGTGAATTTGGAATACTTAAATTGAAGCGTGCAAACATTGTAACGACTATAGCTTCGTCAGCTGGAAATATTACAGTTGGAAATGACATTATTCAAGTCGATTCTACCGAACTTTTCCAACAAATAATATGCACTATCTATTCTCCAGCCGATTTGCGCTCTTGTTTTAAGCATGAACTTCCTTCTGTACCTATGTCTTTATTTGACAACAATGGTATGACAAGAAAAACGCTTATTGTTCGAAATCTACTGGAACAAAAGGAATTGGCAATAAATATTTTTTGTAGAGAACTTTGTAAGCAAAATTTTAGTAAGTATAAAATTTTCTGTGTGACCAATGGTTTCTGAGAAAAACGTTAAAAACCACCGCAGTGCGTGTTAGGGGTGGTTTTTGGGGGTGAAGCTATACCACTTGGGAGTTGGGAACTCTTTTGTTTTTAAAAGCTCTTCCATTGAAGCGTATAACGGCAAAACTTTATAATTTATTTTGTGTGCAACTGTCAAAAAAAGGTTACTTTTTTTGCTTGATTTTGAGACGTGAAATAGCACATTTGTTTACAGTAAAATAAAGCCTTGACAACGTAAAAAAAAGACTTTTTTACCGGCCGACAAAGACTTTTTTTTACGGGTCATGATCTTGAATGAAATTAGTTTTTATTAGATAATTCGAACGTTATTTATTAATATGTGAGCAACTACACAAGCCCTAGTTACCATACCAAAACACACTGCTAAATGTAATTTTATGTAAAGATTCAATCGAAACTTTAATTTTGGTAATTTTCACAGTTGCACACAAAATTTTGTATGCCACATGGCCGTGAACTATCTTTTTTTTATTCGAATGATTATTTGGCTCGGCCTGCGCCTCGCCAAATAATATTCATTCTCATAAAAAAAGTCCTAGTTCACGGCCTTGTAACATAAATAACTATTTCCTATTCGACCATTATATGTCTAATATAAGTGGACTGAGAGATAACTGCATAATTTGCGGAAACATTTCCGCCTGTGCAGTTGAACAGGTGAAGCCTGATTATCATTGTATAATATTAGAGCAACCATGCCATAGTTGATGAGCTGCACCATATGTAGGTAGTTATGCTGACTTTTAAACTAAGATAATAAATCAGAGGCGTGCGTGCGAGTAATAATAATAATAATAATAATTTGCCTTTATTAACTAAGTACATCTCTCAATGTTTACACAGAATTATGTAAGAAATATATCAGGGCGAGGTTCAGCCAGTAGCAAAGCTACCGCCTGCTCTGCCACCTAACCCTTAACCACATAATGATAGTTCACAATATGGCTGAAGTGATACACATAACGCTAGTATACCGCGAAATTTATAGACATAATAGTTTTTTAGTGGAGTTTTATTATACATAAGGGCCTCACAGATATAAATATAGATTACAGTACAATGAGAAAAAAACTGATGCACAATTAACTATTACTTCTGGGTAACTTTGAGTTATTTTAATAATTATTTTGAAAGTATCGCTGCAAACCATTTTACTTCCTTTTACGATAAAGGAAGTATTGGATTCACCCCAAAAATTCGAATTGAATTTTCAAAGATCTTCACGTTTTAGAGTCCCCTGAACCCAAAAAACATGTTTTTGTTCATTGGTCTGTCTGTATGTCTGTGTGTCTGTGTGTGTGTCTGCCTGTCTGTCTGCCTGCGAACAGAATATCTCAAAAATTAAAAGAGGTGTGACGTTGAAACATCATATATAAGTTTTGCGTACTATGTAGATGAGACAGCAAGCTTTCAAAGAAAATCGCATAACCGGAAGTAGGTGTTTACTCTTGTGATTTTTCAGTTTATTCGATTTTTTCAAAAACGGCTCAAACGATTTTTATAAACTTTACATTTTTAATGTGTATTGATGTGAGGGAGGTGACTTTCCAGTTGAATACTTCTAAAATGGGTTTATTTTGTTTTCTTTTTCAATTTTTTTTATTAACTCCTATTTTAAATAAAACGCCGGGTATATTATTACATTTCTGAATTCAGCTTAAAATTTTAGAGAAAATTTGTCTCTTCAACTAACGCTCTATTTTGTACCGTTTTTGTAGAATTTGTAATTTTTTACAAGTTTTCATAAATGCTTAAAAATTAAAAATCACTTTTTTGGCTAATTATAAGATCACTGTTAAAGGAAGTTGTGTGAGTGTATCCCACCAGATTTTTTATATACAGCAATAAGGCATATGTATTGATATGGTCTTAAATGGCAAATCATTTTAAATAAATATAATTAACATGCAGCTTAATTATAATACACTTAAAATAGTATATTATTTAACAAGTTTTATAAACGTCATTTTAGTCACGAGCGGAGCGTAGCGCAGCGAGTATTTGATAAACGAGTGTCTAGACGAGTTTATATAATATGTTACATACTATACTTTTTCTACGACCACTAATTTAGACAATGTAACATAATATTATTTCATTACAATTTTGACATTTATTGTGTTAGGTTAAATTATGGTTGACAAACGTCAAAGTTGACTGTTAAAAACTAACTAGATTTTAGTTTTGGCTGTGGCTAAAGCAAATACTGTTTGAACCTAACTTCACCCCGTGACTAAAACATCGTTGCTAACTTCAGCCCGTGACTAAGTGGTTCTTTAGTTATAGGTTATGAAGGCGTGATTAAAAGGTCACGTGTATGTTACTATCTTAAATGCCACTTTAGTTACAGGAGTATAAAAAAGATATTAAGTCCAGCAGTGCGGTTTTATCATTAAAAATTCTATTTTATGCAATGGAATCGACAGTTTCTTCAGCAATTCTGACTGTCCATTACTGAAACAGATCAGTCAGAAAGAATCATAGTTATTAATACAATACATGTGAAATTGTAAATGATACCAGCTAATTCTCTATGCGTTGATTGCAAATGTAACGCAAATTTTTTAACTAAGTTGTTATCAGAGCTGAGCAGTATTTGTATTTGTAAATACTTTGTTTTTGTTAAATACTTTGTAGTAGTTAAATACTAGGTATTTAAATACTTTTTAATGGGCTGTATTTGAATTTTTAGGTGCAAATACTTTGCAAAGTATATAGTATTTAAATAGATTTTTGAAAGTATTCAAGTACTTTTAGACTTTTTAAATATTTTTAGAGTATTTAAATACTTTCAGAGTATTTAAATATTCTCAAATGATGACGCATTGGACGTTTAAAATTACACGTTTACTGCTTGGAAATATATTTTTTGAAGAAATAAAGATAATTAAATACCTTTGAGAGTATTTAACTACTTTTATTTCTTAAAAAAATATATTTCTAACAAGTAAATACTTTTTGCGTAATTTTAAACGTCTTTTAGGTTATCATTTGAGCGATTCTAGTATTATTAGGCATTACACGTTGGAATTCACACTATGAGTCCGTAATCCAAATTTTAGTAAAAATATCTACATACTTTTAAAATATCTAAATACTTTTAAGATATTTAAATACTTTTAAAGTATTTAATTACTTTTATAAAGTATTTAACTATTAAATATTACAGGTATTTATTAAGTGTAGTACTTTTTGGTCATAAAAAGTATTTAGTATTTAAATATATTCGATTTTCATAAAGTATTTAGTAACGGGTGTCCCGCGGCAAATTTCATTTTAAACTTGAAATAAATTTTTTATTTCTTCAAGTATTTTATTGAAAAAACTTGCAAAATAAACCTCAATCTTTGGGAAATTATTTGTGAAACAGCACATCCGCCAAATGACGCCCCTCACGTCGTACCACTTCTTCCAAACAAACTTGAAAATTGCGCATCACACGCATAAGCATAGCACGTGTAATTCCACGAATTTCTCGGGTGATGTTCCGCTTTAACACATCCACAGTGGGTGCTGCATTCTCGTAGAATTTTGATTTGAGGCCGGGGGGGGGGGGGGGGGGGGGATTTAGAGTCCCTCTCTTAGAAATGATGCTATTCGGGAAAAGTTGGGGAAGCCATTACGATATTCGCGGTATAAGGAGTAGCCCTATCTTGCATAAATCAGATATCTTGACCTCCGTTAAACATTATCCGACGACGAAGAGAAGGCCACAGAAAGTTACTGATCATTTCCAGGTATCATTCTGACTTTTCCCGAATCGCATAATTTTTAAGAGAGGGACTCTAAATTGGCCTCCTCGAAGCTCTGATTTAAGTCCTTTGGACTTTTGTTGTGGGGATATCTCAAATCAAAAGTCTACGAGAATGTACCAGCCACTGTGGATGTGTTAAAGCAGAACATCACCCGCAAAATTCGTAGAATTACACGTGCTATGCTTATGCGTGTGATGCGCAATTTTCAAGTTTGTTTGGAAGAAGCGGCGGTACAACGTGAGGGGCGTTATTTGGTGGATGTGCTGTTTCAAAATAATTTCCCAAAGATTGAGGTCTATTTTGTAATTTTTTTCAATAAAATACTTGAAGAAATAAAAAATTTATTTCAAGTTTAAAAATGAAATTTGCCGCGGGACACCCGTTATTTAGTAGTTAAATACTTTTTAAAAGTATTTTGCCAGCTCTGGTTGTTATATTAGTCAGTTTTTATCTGCAAAAGTAAATATTATTAGAAAGGATACAGTATAAGTTTGTTTCTTACATATTTGTTGTATAAAATGGTTATTGTTGTACAATGACACATAATAATTGCGGGCAGGCACAATTTCAGAACAAGTTAACCTAAAATGTGACATGTTTAGCTGAATGTCACAATGGTTGAAAAGTAGAATCTGTAATTTTTTGATATTTCATTTCCAAGATTTTGGAAAATATAAGAAAATAACAATAACAATTGTGGGTGTAAAAATTTTGAATTAAAAAGACACCAGCTTTAAAATTATGCCAAAAATTCAATTATATTAGAAAATAAGTACTGGTATGTGCCCAGGAAGTGTTTTTTTATAAAATAAATGTGATCATCATAAGAACTTTGGACTAGGAAATATGAAAATGTGGGTGGTATGCGTGAATGAAGATAAAGTGAGCGCGAAGATAGAAAAGCCAGAATGTAAGTAAAAAACAAAGATAATATTAAAACTACCAGATCTGAGTGAAAATATAGAAATTTAAATGACCAAAACTACTAATTGAGACATTATGAAATTGAAAAAGGAAATTATAAATAAATTGAATACAAGCAAAGTTAACAGTATTTAAGCAAAAAGGTTTATGACACAATTTAAAAATAAACATTAATTAAACTGCATATAAACAATAAATGTTATTTGCCTCATATTTATAGTGTTATGTGTTTTATTTGTGTATGCCTTAATTAAATTTCTGCAGTAACCCAACGAGATTGAAAGTAGAACAATTGATTTGTTTACAAATGCACGCTAGCTGTGGAACAAGAAACGTAAGATAGAATATAACGCAATAAAACCCTGAGAAAAATTATTTACATCAATAAATAAAACTAAAGTCATCAAAGGACCGTAGCAGTATTTATTACAATCACGAAATCGAAAATCAAAGGGCAATTGATGTTAGTCAAGACAATCTTTACTAAATTTAGATTTTCTCAAAAATATTTAGCGTACGCTACTGAGTATTTGCTTGAAAATGCTTATCATTAAATTAGTCCGGATCTTAATGATAAGATTAAATGTATAACAAGTTGACTAAAATTAGAAATTGTGTATACGAGAAAAAAGATAGTTGCAGGACTTGTAACCTTCGATAGCTAAAAATACAACAAATATGCAAATAGTGAAGAAGTATGAATCAAATATGAGAAAATACAGCTAAAGTATACGACTACGCCAGTCAAGTGTTTATTTATCTACGGTATGAAACCTGACTGCAAACCCTATTTTTCTTATTTTCGGAGGGAAATGCCTAAATCAGAAAACTGAATATTCTAAATTTGCATCTACAGGATTCTAGTAAACTCCTCAAAATGTTTCAACTTAGTTTATATGGCATAATTTAATAGAAGATGTACAGCTTGTTACGATACTTATTTTGGCAAGTTTAAAGAAAAATGCGTATAGTAACATAAGAGTTAAGTAAAAACATCGTATCTATCCTGAACGTATCCGCGACTAGTTCTCATATCAATAAATCAATTTTGTAATTATTACAAGTATTATTAGTTTCACGAATTGCTTGTTACGTTATAAACTATTTATTTATTATTTGTATATCCTAACATCGCATCTTTTATATGCAGTGGCACTGATACTATGGGTTAAATCGTTAAATGTGTATTACGCTGTTTTCTTCTTAATGAAGTAATTGTAGAAATATTATTACATACATATTATTGATTAGAATTACACAGTTTAAAACGTATTGAAAAATCTCTTAAAATTACATCATAATTTTAGCAAATATTTTGTTGGCAAAGAAAGTAAAACTTTACTTACAAATATATGGCACCCGCATTGTGCACTAACATTAGATAAACTTGCAAAAATCAAGGCGACTTATGTTTACTCAATCAAACACCAGGCACTGATCTCTTTCTAAGCGATAACAAACACAACTTCGCCGTCATAACACAGATAGTTCGGTATGTCTTAATTATTGATTGAAGGAAATTAGGAAACTGGAACTATTTGTGGGTTCGAGTCGCTGTATTAGGCGAAGGTCGCACATTTCAACATCAACACTACAGATAAAACGCGTAGCAGAAATGCATTCCATTAGTATATTTACCGGACTGAATATATAAGGTAATACTTGTATTACAATATGCGAACTTGAAGCGTTGTCGCTATCGGTGCCGACTAATAAAGTTGTTCTTATCTGAATAGTTAATAGCTCGCATAACTCCAATCCAGTTGTTGTGATAATCGTGGGTGTATTTTGCAATACAATAATGTCGTTATTTACTTGAAACTTACTAAATCAACCAAGTATGCTATAGGTCATTCACTTTAGACATCAATTGTCAATGTAAAAAGTTCCAAGAAATTTACATTTAAATTACAACATTCTATAAAATACATTGGAATTAATGAATTACCTAATTAGATTATTCAAATTCCAAGATAGGTACAGCTATTAGGTATTTAGTAAATACTGGTAAAAGATAATAGTAACGAATATGATTTTCAGAATTCTGCGTATTGCGTATAGTAGACAAGTAGTATGTAAACCAGATACATAGGACAATGTCTTTATAAACGTTTATACGTATCAACATCTGTATAAATTTAGCATTTGTTGGGGGTTTACTATTACATTAACTGCCATCACTGTTGTTGATGTCATTAGTTTATATTGCAAATCAATTAAGCTACAATTATGTATTTTAGAATTTTTACAAAAAATATATTTTCATCAGCTAAATCTGAGTCACATGAGTATTACATTTCATATTCTGAATCAGATTCAGCTAGTGAAATTATAATAGGAGGAGTATCATTGATACTAAAATCACTCTCTCTTATCCTCTGTAAGCATTTCGCAGTGTTCAATGCTTTTTTCAGGTTTTCTCAGTAGATTTTGACGGGCTTCATTCCATAGGTTTTAGCACACCCCATGCCATTTTAATAAGGTTAAACTGAAACTGGTAAGAAGAAAGTCTAACAACCTCATGTCCGTGGTTGTTACAAATGTTTTTATGTAATTTTCATTGTGACGGCTGATGACATAAGTTTCCAAAGTTCTTTTCTAAAGTGTTTTTTATTGAAAAAATCCCGTGTGTAAGCCATTCCTCCAGTTGGCGTTTATGAGAATCTAAAGTGGGTGGTTTATCAATGGTGCATTGTTCATTATCATCACACATTTGGCATTTAATGAAGTCAATGCTGGAAACAGTTAATCTGCCACCCATTTCCTAAATGTTTCACCACACATATTTTAGTGGTAGTCTTGTTGTTGAATTTGGTTCTTCAAAATTAAACTGCATCCATTCCGAAATCTAGATGAACATCATGCAAGTAGAATAGTATATCTTTTTAAATAATTTTTAATTTTTGTGAGGATATCCATATACATTTGACTAGTGTACCCATTGCCACAATTAACTCCTGTTTTTGTATTAGTATATAGTATTTTCATAAAAATATATAACTGTAGATTTCTGCGCGTGTGTTTTTTTAAGAACTAATCTTCCTTTAGCTTTTTTACATTTATATCTAATAATTCTTTAAATTTTGTAAAATGGTATATGCCCCTTCAAATCCTAGTTCTCTTCTTCCAAATGTATACAAATCGTACAATTTAAACTGATGTCTACCTTCATGGTAACTATAAATATTTCCTCGATTACATAGATAGAATTTTGATTTTTATACTACAATTTTTTGATCTTCCAGTGGTTGGGGGTTCATTTTAGTAAAGGGATTTACTAAATTTACCAAAATTTGAACACTAGGGTTGACTTACTTGAAAAAAAAATTATACATGGTGTTTCATAACATGTGGGAAGTACTGTAATGTATATGTATATAAACATATAACCTAAACACATCGGTATCGAGTTGCAGCCCACTTTGTTTTCAAAATCCTTAAATAACAAATATTCTACTTAACTTTGACTAAGAATGGTATTCGAGGGACAATTCAACGAATATAACTGTAAAAATTCATTTTGAGAGCAAATTTTTAAGTAAAATTTGGATTGCTTTGAGTTCGTTTCCATAGGAGCAACCAAAACGAAAAATTATAATAACTGTCATCACATTGAAAATGTCAAAAAATTATGTCGCCAAGATCACTAGTGGTTATGTCGATATAATTTTTTTTTATTGGCTGAAAACAGAACAACGCTTCTTTGTTACTGGTCTATTTGAATTATTTGATGTATTGAATTGTCATTATAATTTCAAAACCGACAATTAGCCGGACTCCGTAGTTCAGTGGTTAACCATTCTGGCTACTGATCTAAGGGTCGAGAGTTCGATCCCCGATCCCGGTGAGGTTTTTAAAAATAAAAAATGCGGATGCAAACCTCAACAGAATGCCATCATTCGGAAGTGACGTAAAGCCGAGTGTCTCATATTACTACGATGTGTAGCATGTAAAAGATCCCTCGCTAGGGTTGGAACTCCTTAGTCTCGGCAAAATTCAAGGGCAAGACTTTGACCATATGACCAAAGCAGTCGGTGTTTAAGGTACTCCGTATGCCTAGACCTTGTCCATTACCAACAAACAAACAAACACACAAAACCGACAATTGTTACTAGCATGGGTAAATTGTCATTGTCAATGTGTAGTCTTACATTATTCACACTGTATACCGCAAATAGTGCAGTTTACAGTACGATCAAAACCCAAGTCAAAAATTCTTAACCAATCCTAGCTATACGCTGACGTGGATACGTTTTTTTCCAGTAATTTAAACCAATGTTTTTCTTTAGTTATTGTATCATATTAGGGTGTCAAAAAACTGTGTCGGTCTTAAAATAGTTTCCTCCAGCTTTATAGCACATTCAACAACTTTAGACGTTGTTGTAGATTTTGGTGATTTTGGATTTGCTATTCGGTGACTTTAAATATCGTTCTGTTAATGATGTTGCCTATGTAATTTTTGGTACTTTTTAGTACTAGCAATTGGTGTTCCTTTTTTGGATACTTTGCGCAGGCAACTTCAGCGTAGATGTATTTTTGTGTACCCAGTTTAGAAAATTATTGAGCCTTATTTTTACTTCCAATACTGCAAGGTGCATTTTTCGTAGCTTGTTTTGGTGAAGCTTGGAAGCTGCTTTATCCTAAATAATCGCCCGTAATCTGGTAAAGATTTGATTGGTGGATTACTGCACCTGTCTGTTTAAATCAGGATTAATAGTATTTGGAACTGTACACCTGTTGGGCGCCCAAAATTGAAGATATGCCCTGCATGTTTACGTGGTCTGGCGTTTAACAAAATTTATTTTTATGCCTTTCTTTCCTTATTTCGTCTTCCCGTTATTCTTTTCAAAGGCTGGAGGTACCGTACAATGGTGTCTCCTATCCAGCGACATATCGCACACTGGAAGAAAAGAAAAGCAGTAGCAACTGGTACCACGCTTTCGTTCTGGCTCAAGTTTGCTTAACAAACTGTATTAATTTGTTATCTACATAATTACCTACAATAATTTTAGCAGCTTAATGTGCAAGTGCTGTGTGACAACAAAAATTATTTTTCTGAAACATATTAATATCAACGTTTCTCTCAATAGTAAAATACAAGTGTGAAATAATCATCATATTTCTTCATGGGCTTAGCAACCAGAGGAATGTTTTCATTAACTGAAGTTTAACTTTTTATCACGTATGTGTATTTATTTGCAGAGGTCTGTAAGGCTGAGGCAAATAAACCACATGAGAGATAAAAAGAACTTCACTGCCGAGGTACACTTTATCTTTTTTTTCAATCGAGAAATCGTAAAATTTTCATTTCTTTTAACCAACCTTACATGTTATGTTGACGTTTTCTGTCACCCATCTGTCACTCCGCCAACAGCAAAAAGTGGATGGAAAAAATGGATTACTTCACTGCCGTTTTTGTAGTATTTCCATGACAGGTTCGGCGTTCTTCACTGCCGATTTGACAAATACTATCTTTTCTTGACTTCTGTTCTTTCTCTATCGCCATATAAATATTATTTTTGGCATATTGATCATAAAAATCGCGAAATCACGAAAAATCGTATTGAAAGTACCACTTTCTTAACGCAAAATCGTGAAAGAAACTACACTTTTTTTAACTATTTTATTGAAATGTCAATTTGACAGTTGTAAATTCCGAAGTCCTTTTCGACTAAATTTCGAGTTACAAGAGATCGCTATGCAAAAAAGCTACGTGTACAACACGTTTTCAAAGTCCCTTTTTTCATTCATTGTAATGAATCCCTCGTTAAGCAAACTGCAAATTCATGAAAAAAGTTTAACTTTCAAAACTAGTTGTACAAATTACTATTTAAGCTTCAGAATTCTCAACAATTCCGTTCTTTGCTTAGTAAGGTAATAATTTTTTTTTGACACGTAATGATACGTCAAACACTTGTTTATTAGACTTTCTGTTCACGGAAGCGTGGTATTTCTCGAACTACTCCAAAGGTTTATCCATTTTATGCTCACATAACATATTTTGACAATGCCGTTAATTTCCTTTTTATTGTACTCACTCTATATCTGTTCATCCAGGAATGTGTTTGAACACTAGTGTAGACAACTGAGGATGAATCACTATCCTCAGATTTCTAGAACAATTTAACATCTATTTTTGTACATTCAATTTCTTCTTTTCTTTGTTCCTTCTGCTTGCTTTTCGTCTTATACGAAAAGTCACTTTCAATTCACGCAACCAAATTTCCATTTTTTTGAACAAAAGTTTCCCTTTCCGCCACAAAACTTTATCCCATGCAATATTAATTCTGGAAATTGCATAAGGCTTCTTATTGTGGATTTCATAATACCTACATAATTTACTTAAGTTACCAACAATAAAATCGCTCATGTTTCAAAATGGTTGCTCTATTTTGATCTTCCCTCGACTTGTTTCTAATGGCATCATAAGGTCCTGAAGTATTTAGAAAACGAAATATGACGTGCGAAACCCGTTTCGTGTGGTTGCGCGAAAATAATACACTTCTCAGGGATATTGCTTCCAAACTATAAGTCTTAGCAAAAAAGTACAAAAGACAACTTTTGTAGAGAATTTAACTGTCTTTAATATTGGCAATAAGTATTTTTACTTTCAGGCTAACATAAACGAAGATATTGGCGGAAAACTCCAAGTTTGCCCTTTTTTCCAATATGGCGGCCAACGCTCAGGTCTTTCGAGGGGGAAAATTAATATGTTCATTCTAGACCCTAAATAAAGCGATTAAATCCATTTGCAGCTTTCCTCTAATTATTTCCCGGACGCGTCCATTTTTGGCCTCTAGCACCTGGCCTATATCTGAACCATTGGGATAAATAAAGGGCTAAAGCAGGGATTCTGTCTATCGCCAACCCTGTTTAAGATTTATATAGAATACTTCATAAGAAACTGGAAACCAAAGTGCAAGGAGATGGGAATTAAAGTTGGTGATAACAACATATACACACTTCAGTTTGCAGACGACCAGGTGCTTAGTTCACAAGACAAAGCTGACTTGCAATATATGACCAGAAAAATAAAAGAGGAGTATGAAAAAGCAGAAAATACTTGTGTATCGGAGAAGAAGCGGGAGACCTAATTTTAGAAAATGGAGAAACAATAGCAGAATGTAACAAATATAAATACTTGAGAGTACAGATCCAGAAAGATGGGAAATACGAAAAGAAATTCGACAAAGGTAGAAAAGCAATTCAGAGACTAAATGGAATATGGTGGAGTAAAGAAATTAAAAAAGAACCAAGTATATTATTTACAATACAGTAGTTAAAAGTATAGTAGTGTACAGCTCCCGCATCGTAACCTTAGAAATTTCACGCAGCCAGCTCTCGGGTGCAATCGCATCATATCGTGCTTATTATATTACCCATTAATCGGCAATTACTTTGATTTAAATTAAGCTTTATTTTGACTAACAGAAATTACAAATGTTTTTATCTGTATTGATAAATTTGAAATTTCCTTCCATGGAAGATGAAAACTGCGAACATTGAAAATTACAAAGTAATGTGCCAACAAATAAGTGCTGCCAAACTGACTATACATATACATACTTAACTGCCAAGTCAGAATCGCATAAATACGCTCCTGGCAAGGCCAAGGTTATACCTATATTTTCTATAGAGTAACTACACGCCTTTGCAATACTATTATCAAACAAAGAGTTACAGCAGGGTAATTTGGCAACAATGTCATTCGTAAAATTTATATTGAGAACAGATGTTCAGATAATCTACAGGTTTATTACTCCCGGAAGGTGTGTACTCTACAAGTGAGAATTAGGACATACAAATTTGACTTCTTTGAAACTAAGTGAATATGTATTAGATAATTACGTATTTAGCATTCCTGAAAGATTTTCGCGATTTCAGGATTGACCCAAAAATTGCTGTGCTCGAAGCAGGTCATATTAGTTTTTGTATTCAGAGTTGTAAAAATTCTTATCGATCATAGTGAAATATGATGTGAATGTCTTTACTATCATATTTCATCACCATCCATTAGGACGTTTAGAATTACGCGCCGGAGTGGTCCAGACCTCTGGGGAAGTGTTTCGAGCTCCCACTTTAAGACATATTTTTTGTAAGAAATGTCGAAAGAAAACGTATGTTTCTTATAACAGATTTCTTTGGTGGCTTTGTTGCTGATATGTTCGGTTCTTTGCTAGAAAGTAATTTATTTGGAGAATACGAAACGCACTAGAACAAGTTTAGATTAGCAAAGTGGACTATAAGTAACGTTTGTAGTGTTATTTAAGAAACAATTTATTATTGTTCAAATCGATTTTACTCGCTCATTTACAATGCAGATTAATATTATCAAAACCAAGGTTTGCAGAATTGCGTTACCCTGTGTAAGCGTTTTCAGGTCTTGCTTACGGCCATAAAATTATTTGCCTTGGAAGTTTTATTCCGCTCTCTAGATAAGCAAAACAAAGGCCAACTGTAAGCTCGAGCTTTTCATAATCAGTCTTAAAAATTTATAATTGCTGCGGTAGACTTTTTATTAAAACTTTTAAGCTGCATCGAATACTTCAGGTTTTATTTGAAAAGTTTTTTTGCGCAAGGTATGCCAGGAATGAGAAGTGCTCGCTTGTGTTTGTAAGTGGCATTTAATTTCCGAGCAATAACCGGAAGACACGTTTTATGAGGTCTTTATATTTTCACGTACATGTCTTGAAGATATATAAATTTAAATATAGGAACAGGTTGTCTATGCAACTACTATTCCCTGTTAATTTTCATAAAGTTGTATATATTCATATACTCTATTTATTTGTACACAAGTATTCATAATAGTCGCTGTGAAGAAATTTGGGGTAATAGGACATTGACTTATTCTGTAACTATCTAAGCAAAACATTTTACCATATAATTTTCTCTGTTACTGATCAGGGTTCTATTATATGGTCTACAAGCTTTTCTATTATAACAGCGAGTGTCTACCGGAGCAGATAATAATTACTTAAGTCGATTAAATTCTTCTTTATTTATGGAAAATCGTTGTAAAGAGTTTTGTATACCCCTAAAATGTCTAAATTTAGGTTAATATCTCCACATACAAACTTGAAAGTTGAGAAAAATCTGCCTAGCTTTACATCCAGATCCCCCGATTTAAAATATCATAACAAAGCATTTATGTAAGGAACGCTCCTGAATAATGCATGGAATCTCGTTAGATTAGAATTCCGAAGGAAAGCCAAAAATAATAAATAAGTGCACAAAAGTCGAAATCGAGGAACAATTAGAAAGCCGTTTTCTTGGGGGAGCTTTTAAATATTTATTAAAATTCGCGTCACTGAACTCCGGGATTTTAAACACAGAATTATACTGTCGAGCTAGAATGAACCGCTCGTGGGCTCTTGCAGAAAATTAAAACAAACAAATCAGAGACCTCGCTTGGAACGCAAATTTCATTATGAAACACTTTCTTCTGAGCAAAAAGCAGGATTGTTTGACTATGCAGAGCTTTGGCAAAGCGCTGTTATGATTTAGCGCTCCAAGACTTGTTGCCGGTCGCCCTGTCATAATTTCGGTTGCTTTGAAGTTAACTTGCCGAATTTCTGATTCAGTCTTTGATTATCTACAGACAACTAAAATTGTTATTGCGTGCGTGTGAAAAACAATCTGGACCAAAATATGCAAATATTAAAACGGCCTGCAATGTGTAAGAAACAAACGAAGGGCTGTAAGGTGGAATGAAATGGAAAATAAAACAATTTGTTTTGCTATAGCTGAAGTAGGTCGGGAACAATTTAATTAAAATACGTAAGTAAGAGGACATATTTGTGGTGCAATTCTAAAGGATTGGAACGAGGCTATTTCTACATGATTATCATATAAAAATCCTGGTTTTAAAGCAACGCAGAAACTTGGGTAACATGGGCTATAATGGTGAAGCTAAAGAACGAGACGAATATAATAAAACTGACATAACAGCTAATATCCATGTGGAACCAAGCACTTTGAAAAATAAAATATTGCTGAAGTAAGCATACGATTCAGCTATAACGGAAACCTTAATAGAATCGCTAGGTAGAATTGCATATTCTTTTTTTTTCTCGAGTTACATAGAAGAACTGCCAATTATTTCAAATGTTTAAAGTTAAGGCATCGCTATCATAAAGAAGCCACTAGGGGTGTATCAACAACAATAATTTTTAAAATGTCTTTAGAATTTGGTTTTCTCTTTTGCATATCCTGCCAGGTAGTTCGTTGTTAAATAATTACTAAAAGCGCCAATCATCCAGTATTGTATGTTAAGGCTAACAATTTCGGGAATAGATAAAAAAATTAAAATCAACCGACAATTAAATATTTTAATCATAGAAATAAGATATAAAAATGAAAAATATTACATCGCATGTTTTGACAATAGTGAAAATATTCCATGTTAAAAGTTACGAGCTTTTGACGTCTTTAAGTTAGAATATGAATAGTTTTACGATTTATATGCAGGATTGAAGGATTGACTGAAGTATTTTTTTGTGAAACGTAAACTACCGCCAAAATGATTTCTCTTTTACACTAATTTAAGAACTATATTTTATTCTGGTATATAAGAACTTTCTTAGATTGCGTATAAGCGCTTATAAATCAGAATAATAGCCGTTTACGACATACGGCATTTATGGCCGAGCTAGTACATCACGGTCGAGCTCGTCAGGGTGAGACAGTTGTTTTAGCAAGGCCTTAAACACGAATACCGGCCGTGTTTCATATAGAATTTATTGTATACTGAACAAGAACAAGAACCATTATGCTTATTAAATTTGACGATACTGAAATATATTGTTTTTGCCACTGTCAGTCTATGTCAAATTCGAGGTTAGCAGTGCCACCAACTCAGTACTGTTGATGTACTACATGAATGACAGGCGTCGTTAAGTGCGACCGACCCAGGCCATAAAAAGTACCTACCGGAGTCGTTACTTAGCTTGCAGATGGTGGCTACTAGACTCATGTGCAGAAAATGATAAAATTAGTATAGAATAAAATAAATGTACTCTATAAATAGTTTGAAATTTTTCAATATTTATGAGATTTTGCACTGAAGCATGTCCTGCAATTCTATGATTTTTTTAAATTCTATTTTATATTGTTTTAATTTTTTTCACCACCCTGTACATTATTAAATTTTGTTTTCATAATGGAAATCTTATTTATTCGACAAACACATTTCTTCTGAGTATTTTTCTTTTCTAGAACTTACAATAACACACAATCCGGCGACACAGAATATGAACTTTTCTATATATGGACTTATTTATTAATTTGAGCTGTAGAAGCAAACTGTAATTTTTTGTCCATCAGTTTGAAAACATGTTGCACATAAAATTCAAATAATTTTAAATTAATGGAGTAACCAAATGAGAATCGTCATCTCGAGACAAAAAAAAATATTTTACCGGTACGAAATGTTATACTTATCTGGCCATGAATGTAAACAAGTAATCTGGTTTTCCATAGATAATTTAGCCTTCTTGCTTTTCTATATTTATGATAAACGTTGGATTATAATTTTCCTGATTATTCAACTCACTCCCTCCATGTTAACTATTAACCAATCATAGTATTTTTTTAATTTGCACCAATCAAAGTAAAATTGTGCAACAATTTTATTGACGGAATTCTAACACCATTTTTTCCATTTCTGTGAAATTTATTTTACTTCTTGAACTTTGATATTTAAGTTGTTTGTCAAAACCATGCATAATTATACTACCATCGAAACAACAATATAGCCTGCAATTTGATATAAATTAAAGTTTGATATGTTGGGTAAGAAAATAACTGCAGCCAATTTTTTTAACCATCCTGCTTTAATAATTACGTTTCGTTTGCAACGTCGCAAACTTCTTCAGATTCAGTATCTTGATAAATATTTAGAAGAAGTTCATTTTAAAAAACAATATTTCTCTTGGGAATTTCAAAAAGAAAACACGAAAAACATTGAAAATTAAATTGAAGGGAGGCATTTCATTAAATATTTATTAAGATACTGAATCTGAAGAAGTTTGCGACGATTCAAACGAAACGTAATTATTAAAGCAGGATGCGTTAAAAAATTGGCTCCAGTTATTTTCCTACCCAACATGTTACACCTTAATGACAGCTGTTTTATTCATATACAAATTCTGATATAAATTAAATCTAATTCACGACCTCCTTCCTTACGCTGGTAAATTAACCTAATCTAGTCAATGAGGTCGTGATATAATAGATTAATTACTACTAGCAACCCAGTGAGACAAATGTCTCATTTAAAAAAACAAAAAAGACCGTTTTTCAAATAGAACCCGTATTAAATAAAAACTGTACCCAGACCTGGAAGGTGTCAAAGTGATACGCCGCATCGGAACATTCTGGAAGCTCTCAAAGTGGTTGCCTAACCGATCGAGGTTTTAAGGCGCAGAGGGTCGCAGCTCCGTTTGGCTGCTGACACAGCGTACTGACACTTCCGGTTTTCGAGAAATCACGTGATTTCTCGAAAACCGGAAGTGTCACGTGACTGAAATTCGGTTCCTGACCTGACATGAACATTCCAAACATATAACTTTCATAACTTTTTTCTCTATCTCTTACGGTTTGGCTGCTGAAACAGCGTCCCGGACAGACAAAACAGCGTCCCGGACAGACAAAACAGCGTCCCGGACAGACAAGTCTATTAGATAAAGGATTGTAATGTCAACTTTTGTGCGTTGTGCGTTAAATACCAATTGTGGCTGCAAATTGCATAAATGTTTGTCAATATGGTTGTTCTGGTTTATTGCTTCGAAAGTATACAGTAAAGCAATAGGCACACATATACTTTGACAAAAATGTTCGACAATTCGTCGACCACTTGCGTGTTATATGCGATAATAATAGCAAAATTCAAATGATTAATCCGCATTTTTTTTTAAAACCTATGTGCTAATAAAATTGCTGGTCGATAACTAAGATACGCAAAAAATAATGAAGACATTGAATATTATTGTATTATATTAGACATACGATTCGTGTTAAATCAAATAAAGTGGTAGAAAGAAGTTGTTGAATTATTCGGGAGTGCTACTTTGCTACACTTAAGTTAAGAGATATTTAGAATTCTATAAATTTCTCGGTACTGCAAAATTTTAATATAGGTGCTACAGAGTAGAAGAAATGGACCCCTCTTTTGAGATTTGCAAAGATCTCAAATGCAGAAGAAGAACTTTATTTAACTACAACACTGAAGCCACCTTTTCCATATCTGCAAGGGCTCCCGAAGTAATACATACAAAATCGATTTCTAGTTTTTTCAAGAAAAAAAGTTCAAGTTTTCATTGTGTTTCTTAAATACTTTTTAATAGCAATCAATAGAACGTATGGATTGATTAATAAGTAATGCCTCAAAGTTTACTGCGCGCAGATTTCCCCGTCCTTTGGTAGGTCAGACCGATAATAATAATTTATGTTAAAAGTCAGTCAAATATTACAGTACGAATGGGATGTTTAAGGACGAGGCGACGAAGGAGCCGAGTGCTGAATATTGAAATGACTATTGTAAGAGGCATACAGGATGTATCACGTAATGTATTTTCTGCAACACTTCATTGATAAGTAATGGTTATTTGACACTTTTCAATATCTAAAATATGTCATTATTGAAAAGTGTGAAATAAAAACATAAATATAAAATAAAAAAATACACCATGAAATAAAAAAAATCGCTATGGTTGGTGACGCTGTCTGTGTCAAATTTGAGGTTTGGTTTTGCGTCAGTTCGTGTCAGACTGTCAAAAAACCTAATCTGCTAACCTCGCATTTGACATTGACTGACACTGTCAGGAACAATATACTTTTTATACGTTTTTTTACAAGGTTCCCATAACAACCATGCGGTGACAACTATAGGAAGTTTAAAATACATACAACTGTCGTGAATTTGATTAATTAGCAAAGAAGTGTTGCAAAAAATTATGTATGAAACTCGTTTATAAAGAGTATTTTTTTATTTGTGGCTTTACAACACTCGCTCGTGTGTGTAAATTTCCCAACTTGTAAAAAAGTCATACTTTATAAACGTGTTGCATAAAATACTATTATTTCATATTGTAAGCAATTTGACATTTTATTTTTACATGTGACACTTTTTGAATAACGTCAACATGTGACATTATTGGTTGTGTTTGTATTAAATCGCATTACCAGTTTTTCTACAGAAACTGTGTTTTTTATTATTTCTAAAGTCAATACGTTAAACATAAACGCGATGGACGTAAATGCTTCTTGTACGTTTTATGATGAAACGTCTTTAAGGGCAACAGAAGCAAGAGGAAAAATAATTCCTACAAAGTCATCAAGTTGATACGATACCAACAATTTTGTGAGTGGAAAAAGCACATAAAGTGCAGGAAGTGCAAGAAGATGTTATGTTAGCATATTTTTTGGATGCAGTAAGTTTCTCAGTTCAAAACCTTTTTTTTACGCAATAGTATTCTGTAAATTACTAATTTTTAGTCGAAAAAAGTGAACTGTTCATCACTATGGACCAAATATTTTATGGTAAAATCGGATCTAGGAAAGTTTACCGAAAAAACTTTACCGACGGAAAGTTGACCGAAAGGATAGTTGACCGAAAGGAAAGTTTACAGAAAGGAAAGTTCAACGAATGGAAATTTGACCGAAACGTAAGTTTACCGAAACACAATTGACCGAAAGGAAATTTGACCGAAATTATAAAATCCTATATATTGAGACGATATTATTTGTTCTATAATTTTGAATTTAAACAAAGGGATGTAGTGTTGATTATTTTGTAATTGCAACTTTTCTCAAATATGGTATGATTCATCAGACTATAAAGCATAGCGGACAGTGAAGTGTTTAGTCATAAAGGATCTTAATTTGCATTGTTAAATGTAATTGATTGTGTAATTAGAATTTATATGTACATTTATTTTTAAACATTATGCAACGTAGGCATAAAGTATGGGATAACATATACTTCATAATCATACTATCTAGTGAATTAGATGATCAGGATTTTATAAAAAGTAGTAGTAAAAATAAGCAGGCAGGAAAATGTTTGGATTGGTTGTGAAAAAAATGATTAACGTTCTTAACAAGAAAATAATCACATTTGATTTGAACAAAATGTTTTGGCATTGACATACATCGAATTAATTTGAATAAAAAAAGATTGGATAATTGATGTCTGCTTTCGACCGAGGAAAGTAAAGTAATTAATCATATTACAAAATACGACAGAGCTAATGTGAAGCGCAGTGTGAAGGAAAATTGAGAAAAATAACTTTGTAGTTCACAAAAAGTGAAAATTTATTTTGAACACTCTGTACATGGTAGATCTAATATTTGCAGAACACTACTTAACAAATACTAAACGAAAAATAAAGTTATTTATCTTATATTGTTATTAAATCTAATACTAGCTATTTAAAATAAATTAAGATACCTGTGTTAATTATTATCCTCTAGGTGAAATACAAAATTTAGAATAAATAAAAAATGTCGTTAGAATAATTGTATATGGTCTCGTAAAAATAACACAAAGGAATACATTTCCTTCATTTAAGGGTATCATCATCTGAAATAAAAAGCACTTGAAATAGTTGTAATTGTAAAATCAGTGTCACGCTCTATGTGCATATAGGATTTTATAATTTCGGTCAACTTTCCTTTGGGTCAATTGTGTTTCAGTAAACTTTCTTTTCGGTCAAATTTCCATTCGGCGAACTTTCCTTTCGGTCAACTTCCTTTCGGTCAACTTTCCGTCGGTTATCTTTCCGTCGGTAAAGTGTTTTCCGTAAAATTTCCGTGACCCGGTAAAATCAATGCTGGTTGTCCATGAGAATGTAAATATATCCAAATTTAATAAGTTGACTGCGTTTATGAAGGTTTCGAATGTTGGTTATCAACCAAATCAATCTAGAACCCGTACAAGGGAAGAAATAAATCGATTTTGAAAGAAGCTCTCGATAAAGAGCATCTTTTATCAACGGTAAAATAAAATTAAGTTGCGATTATGATCCATATAAAATTTTAATTAATTGGAGGTTATTGCAATGATAGGAATTGCTGGAAGTTGTCGTCGAGAGAAGCTATGTGCGATGAGTATCGACGATGTAGAGGATATCGGATCTTAATTAGTAATTACGATTCCATAGTCTAAAACAAACGTCAGAAGAGCGTTTTCTTTTATAAATAAGGAGAACAGAATACATTTTTTAGAGATATTTAGAAAATGCATTGCATTGCGATCGAAAAACTTCCAAGAACATTTTTTTTAATTTTTCGAGTACAGACAAGGCAAAAATATTGCACAGAGAGTTGGAATCCTCAGCATCGGAGGAACACCGAAATACTTAAACTTAAATATTAATAATCGGTCGAACCCAGCGGTTGAGTAATACTTGTTGCATTTCCTTAAAACTAAAATTTGTCAAAAAGGTTTAATTGTGTCAAAAATAACAATCCGGTAAGTGTTTCTTGGTTACAATTACCGGCTCTTATACCGTAATAGCGCACTTTCCGTAGACAAAATGGAGGCGGTAAACCGAATCTACCACAGTATGAAATAAAAATGTGAAACGTATACGACAGTAGTATAGTGGACACCACTAATTGGATTAATTGTTCAATTAAATTAATCGAGGCTCGATTAAATTAATCGGATGATTGACAGGTGCTCTAATTCCGCGAATTAAACCGCGGATTTATTCGCGGCTTGATCTAATTAATTTTCGCGGATTGACCTAATTAACCACATATGTATTTTGATATGTAATTTACATATGTGCTACTGATGAAATTACGCGGCGGCCATTTTTAATTTGCTTCTGGAATTACACGGCGGCCATCTTGGTTTTCTGGCGCGAATATTTGAATTAAAATTTTTTTTCAGATTTTTTTCCAAGTCCCAGTTTTTGAATTTAAATCTCCCGGTTGTCGGCCATCTTGGTTTTCTGCGCACGCACTTCTTGCGTATTTTCAAATTTGCTAATTTAGGGCCCATTTTTGAATTTGATTACTCGCCTCGTTGACATCTGTCTCTCTCGCTGTTGTACTCTCTCGCTCGAATTTATTTAATTTAAAAAAGCTGCTCGTCACGGCTGCTGGTCGGATTTGAACCGACGAGTTTTGCATTTGTAGGCCGAGGTCTTAACCAACTGAGCTGGCGAAGCGCTCGAGGTTTTAGAAATTAATCATAGTCACTAGCGAAGCAAGCATAATTTAATACATTTTAAATGTTATTTTCGATTGAAATTTAGTCGTCAGATCGTATCCTTTTGAAATATTATAGTTCTGTAATTTTTAAAAAATTAGTTGGACGTAGTTGATGTTATACTAATAAAAGAAAATGTATTTAACAAATCAGTCACAGGCCGCTTGTTTATTTTGAGCGAGACATGGTCCAAACAAAGAAGCAAGTTCTAGGAATACACTGACTGTTTATGGCCTTAGGGCTTTTACCCGTTGCATAGAATTGGAAAGTTTTATTTAACGTGCCTAAACAGGATTGTTTATTTCGAGTGAGACCTGGGTTGACGTCATGGCTAGATTTCTCTTTTGGCAATGCATTATGGGTTGATACAATTTGCGTCTACACCGATGCGTCTCGGTAGCGATCGGAAATCCTCCGCAATTGACCACAAAGTAACATAATTTTGAATAAAAAAAAACACAATTTCGTTGGAAAAATTCGAAGCTGCTCTCACAGGATGGATTTTTATATTTAAAAAATCTCGGCCTGGCGCGGATTTGAACCCGAGTTGTCTGGCCAGTACCCCCTACACCTAACCCCCTAGACTAGAGAGGTGTCTTAGAAATTTAAGGTTTGAGCAGTGTGCCATTCCGCTTGAGTACCGCTATGCTGTCATATTATAAAATTATTTATTTCCTGAAAATTATAATTAATAACAGATGAACTGCATTGTGCATAATTTAGAACCATAGTAATATTTTTAAAAGGCGTCTTCGTAAGTGTTTTATTTTATCAATAACTTGTTTTATGTAGCGGGCTCTAAATTTTAATCGTAAAATGCATTGTTACCGGGGGATTGCGTCTGCTGGAGTTTAGACTTTTTATAATAGAAATTAAATAAATGAACTGAATCACTCAAATGTTTTATAACGCTCAGGATCAAGCGGTCTCTATTTAATAAATGTGTTTTACAATCAACCATTGTTTTATTTGCAGACGGTATAGAAAATCTATTTTATTTTAAATAAACGTCAGGCACTCGCTCAAAATGTCTGTAGTTTTAATATGCCTGAAGGTACTTCGTCATTCTTTCCAAGTATTTAAAAAATATATATTAGACGTGTTTTAAAAAATATATGCATAAACGTTTTGCGATTTTCTAACGATTTGGTTCATATGATTTTTGTCGCTTTTAAAATAAATAGATATTATTTTATTTCGTGCCTGAGTTTTATAATTACGCTGTGTCCCTTTGTGGCTTGATTACGTCAGCCGAAGTCTGCCGTCTCACTCACTCATCACAGATGTTCTCTTTCGCTAGAGGAATTGATTGCATTTATTCGCAGTTTGATCTAATTAATTTCGCGGTTTGATCTAATTAATTTCGCGGTTTGATTATTTTTATCATTTGTCCCGGTATTACAATCCGTCAGTAAAAAGTTTGTACTGTACTGCAATTCGTCACGGAGAATGCATGTATAGACAGGAATCAACCCCTAGATATATCTTACAAATTTTGTATGACGTAATACTTCTCCAGTTTAAAAAAAAAGCGGCGGATAATAATTCATGGAGCTATTACGTAACAAACTGAAATAAAAGCTCGTCGTCGGTGTTCATATTTGTTGTAAAATACTTTACCTTAATAAAATTGTTTAATACTATTTAGAAAATAAAAACACAAATTAGTTTGTAATTAAACATATTTTTATTACACACGAATAGAAAAATACAGTTTACGAACTAAACAATTTAGCGAAAGGTGTTAAAATGATTGACGCCTCACAGAAAAAGTTATAAAATAATAAAGCTAATTGACGCATCACAGAAAAGTAAGAAAATAAAAAGAATAAACATCCAGTTTAAAAAACGTTTAATAGAACTGCTCAGCCGTCACGCTTCCACATTTTAAATTAATTATTTTCTTGAAGTTTTAAATTATAACAGATGTATTAGAGCGTCTAGGTTATTAAAAGGTTGCTACGATGTATACTCTACAAGTTGAGAAAAGGTAGCGAGGGCCGGCATCGATATGCCAATTTATTAATAATTTTCTAAACTACTCTAACTTGTTGCAATTTTAGGGAGCTTTGTTAATAATTTCAAACTATGTAACTCTAGCTTGTCGTGCTTTTATTCAAATCTTGCTAAAAGCACAGAAGATCGTTGAAAAAAACTCTAACACCAGCATTTCTAGAAGGAAAAAATTCAGTTAAGTAGACTCTTTGGGAATTTTTATTACAAAAAGTTGTTTTACAATTGATTAAATATGCATTCGAGAGTAGACATTGCTTTAATTTACACGTAAAATGTTTCAATGTAGTCCACCAAGGCCAGCACACCTTCGGGCATTTCGTCCCAACAATCAACATCTTCCGCTCTTGGTGCATTTTAGTCGAAAAAGAGCTCAATCGTTTGTTCTAGTAGAACCGTCGTGAATAAACTAGCTTAAAATCAAGACTTTCATACATTTGTCAACTAAACATGGCTACTAATATAATTTTTTGTATGGCTATCTTTTTCTTACTCATATAGGTAAGAAAGGGTGGTGCGTTGCTTTCAGCTACCGTGTTCCGAAGATATCCGAGTCTTATTGTATAAGAATGGTTGTCCCCCATAAATTTGAATAAAAACAGACAATTTCGTTGAAAAAAAAATAGCTTTTCAATATCGTTTGCAAATAAGACAAGGGATACTTGTAAAAATATAAGTCAAACCATTTTTTCTTGTAAAAAATTTACGAAAAGACGTATGTGTTGGCGACAAATTAAAATAAATTTGAATAAAAGCACGCAAAATTACGAAAATACGTAGAAAATTTATAAAAATCGGCATCTTGTCACATTAAATTCTGCAAAAACGACAAAAAACAATATTTTTATACAACTTTCATTGAAAAAATAGTAAAATTTTACGAAAATACGTCTGTGTTGACGACCAATAAAAATAAATTTGAATAAAAATACGCAAAAATTACGAAAAGACGTATGTGTTGATCCCCAAAGTAACAAAAATTTGAATAAAAACGCACAATTTCGTTGAAAATCTTTACAAAGCGACTTTATAGTACCGAAAAAATGATGTAAAAAAGTTTTAAGAGTTATTTCTAAGCATAATTTTGCAAACGTTTAACAAATAAACCGTAATTTTTTAAAGTACATCACACAATTATGAAATCGTAGTTCAATTTATATGAATTTTCGGTACTTTGTATGTGAAAAATAGCTTCAATTACTAATATTTGAATAAAAACATGCAATTTCCAAAGCATTTCGTTTAAAATTTTAGAAAATCGACAGCATCTCCCATGAAAATTTATAAAAATCGGCATCTTGTCACATTAAATTCTGCAAAAACGACAAAAAACAATATTTTTATACAACTTTCATTGAAAAATAGTAAAATTTTACGAAAATACGTCTGTGTTGACGACAAATGAAAATAAATTTGAATAGAAACACTCAAAAATTACGAAAAGACGTATGTGTTGACCCCCAAAGTAACAAAAATTTGAATAAAATCACGCAATCATACAGCATCTCACATAAATTTTCGCAAATATCAACATCATGTCACATAAATTATACAAAAACTGTCATCACGTCACTTGAAATTATACAAAATACGATATTTTTATTCAACACACGATAAAAATTGAACAAAAATCACGCAATCACACATCATATCACATAAATTTACACAAAAATCGACATCATGCCACATAAATTATACAAAAACTGACATCATATCACTTGAAATTATACAAAAAACGATATTTTATTCAACACACGATGAAAATTGAACAAAAATCACGCAATCACACATCATATCACATAAATTTACACAAAAATCGACATCATGCCACATAAATTATACAAAAACTGACATCATATCACTTGAAATTATACAAAAAACGATATTTTATTCACCACACGATGAAAATTGAACAAAAATCACGCAATCACACATCATATCACATAAATTTACACAAAAATCGACATCATGCCACATAAATTATACAAAAACTGACATCATATCACTTGAAATTATACAAAAAACGATATTTTATTCACCACACGATGAAAATTGAACAAAAATCACGCAATTACAAGCCATCCCACATAAATTTTCACAAAAACGACATCATGTTACATAAACTATGCATAATTTTGCAAATGTTTTACACTTTTTATAAAATGCATCGCTCAAAATTAAAAGAAATAGCAATTTCGTTGAAAAATTTGCAAATGTTTTACACTTTTTTTATAAAATGTATCGCACAAAATTAAAAGAAATCACAATTTTCTAAATTATATCACGCCATTATGAAATCGTACATTGATTTTTTGAAATTTTACACTTTGTAACTGTAAAATAACTTCACATACTAATATTTTAGCTTTAGATTTTGTAATTATTGCAGATTCGTGAAAAACAAAAGCAGAGTAGAAATAAAAAACACAAACACTTTTGTAATAAACAAATATATTGTTCTTATTTCGTATAATACTTAATAATATAAATATAAATGTACAGCAGAATGTCTTATTTTCTCAAAATTCGCTAGCAATTTACAAAACTGTAGTTTGAGGTGCACGACATTTCAAATTAAAAAGGCTGTAAGTAATAAAATCAGAATTTCATAAAGGTAAGAAAGGGGGGTTGCGCTGCTTTCAGCTACCGTGTTTCGGCTACTTTTCAAGGTCGTCCATATAGGCTTGCAGACTTCGGCTATTTCTCTCTACTAAAATTGAATTTCCCATCGCCATATAAAAAGTGAGACGCGTGGGAAGCCGAAGCCTGCAAGCTTATATGGACGACCTTGAAAAGTAGCCGAAACACGGTAGCTGAAAGCAACGCAACCCCCCTTTCTTACCTATATGAACCTTTTTGATGTGGACTTGGATGAGTAGCTGGTGTTTTTAATTTATATTCTATATCGGACTCGCAGTTATCAGTTTCCATTTCGGTTTTTCCTGTAGTACCAGTCGGGGTTGGCTTCTTTTGCTGTTTAGGTTTAGCTAGCAGCACATTAGCAACGTTAAGGTCTTTGATGTTGTTTGAGCACTAATCGGGATCGATTTCGGTATCTGGAAAACCGCTGATCGCCTTGCTCGCCTTGGAATTTGTGGACTGTATGGATTGTAGGTTTCACTGAATTATACGCACGTTGAAAAGCAGAAGTAGTAATTTATTGCTATAAATTAACACGAACAGTTTAACATTTACAAAGAATTAGTTTTCGTAGTGCGTGACCGGTTTGCATGCTGCCACTTTGACAGATGAAACGTAAGTGTTTTTGGAATCGGATGCCGGCACGGGAGTCCACTGCGCACAGCATGAACTCAGCATGTAAGAGAGGCGGCAAAAGTTTATAAAGTCCTTAACATACCGCCCGCCTTGGAAAGGGTAACCTTTCAAATAAAACAGTACAGAGTTGACATGTAAAAGCTAGAGTAAAACATGTAACATGAACACACATATATACAAAGCCTAATAGCATGGATCTTAATCTAGTACAAGAAAACCCGAACAATGGGGAGCCAACAGGCTTTACGAAAACTGCGCTGAACGCTAACGCACTAGTTCACAACACTAGGTAGCGGGCACAATTTAGCGAAGGATCGCTTCACGATCCCTGACACAGTGTTCACTGACGCCACACGCGTAACGCCGTCAAGGCCAGGGTGCAGCTCGGTGACCCGGCCTAACCTCCACTTCAGAGGGGGTAGATTGTCATCCTTGATGAGGACCATGGAACCAGGCTGGAGGTCCGAAAGATGCGTGCGCCATTTGGTGCGCTGTTGGAGTTCCGAGATGTACTCTTTACTCCATCTCTTCCACACATTCTGGTGTAGTTGTTGTATTCTCTGGTATTTAGACAGCCGAGACTCGACTATCTCAGTTACGTTGGGATCAGGCAGTGACACCAACGGACGACCAATCAGGAAATGAGCAGGGGTCAAAGGCTGAAGGTCGTTTGGATCAGAGGACAAAGGGGACAGGGGTCGGGAGTTTAAGGTCGCTTCCACCTGTGCTAACAAAGTGCTAAATTCATCATAATTTAGACTAGCGTTACCTATAACGCGACGTATGTGATGTTTGGAGGACTTGATTCCGGCCTCCCACAATCCGCCAAAGTGGGGACTGTGCGCGGGTATAAAATGCCAAGCTACTCCGTCGTTCGCGACTGATTCGGAAATAGAAGGGTTTTGTTCCGCGAGAAAATTGCCTAATTCGATTAACTCGGAATTAGCGCCGACAAAATTAGTGCCGTTGTCTGAGTAGACATGGAGCGGTTTGCCTCGTCGAGCCACAAACCGGCGAAAAGCCATTAAGAAGGTTTCAGTAGAAAGATCAGCGACCAATTCAAGGTGCACTGCCTTTGTGACGAAACAATAAGCTGTAACTCGTTGTAAGCGAGCGAAGCTTGAATACTGATTGAACGGAAATGGTTCAACAGAGGTTACAGGAAGACTCTGAACTTCTTTTTTGAATTCTGGAAGCTCAGCACGAACATGTTTGGAAGCAGGCCAAGATGCCTCGCCTTCGCTTAGCCAGGTGGGACCATGCCACCAAAGGCTTAACAGACCCAGCGGGTCAAATATCTGCGATCTTTCAGACAAGATGCTACGCTTGGTAGCCTTACTACTTGTAGAATTTGAAATATGGGATATTTCAGACAAGCTGCTACGATTGGTAGCCTTACCACTTGTAGAATCTGAAATATTGAACATGGAAGTAGGCCAAGATGCCTCACTTTCGCTTAGCCAGGTGGGACTGTGCCACCAAAGGCTTGACAGACCCAGCGGGTCAACTATCTGGGAAATTTCAGACAAGCTGCTACGATTGGTAGCCTTACTACTTGTAGAATCTGAAATCTGGGATATTTCAGGCAAGATGCTACGCGTGGCAGCCTTACTACTTGCAGAATCTGAAATCTGGGATATTTCAGGCAAGATGCTACGCGCGGTAGCCTTACTACTTGCAGAATCTGAAATATTCTCTACTGATAAGAATCTTTTCTGAGCGATTTGCAATGAATCACCCAATACCTCTACAGGCTTCTTGAAGGGGATAGAGACAACGAATCGACCATTCGCTTCTCGTTGAGTATTTTGCACGAAATGTGCCTCACAGGCGTTCTCTTCATTTGTGCGGACCTTTTCCTCTGGGTAATGTTCGAGTTGCCAAAACCTAGCAATGGGGTCAGAAGCATCCTCGATCGTGACAAGATTGCACTGTACAGGGTGCGCAGAAGGAGGGCCTGTGGGGCCAGAAACAATCCAACCAAAACGAGTCTTTTGGAGGATGGGAAGATTTGGGCCTAGACCAATTTGTCCAATACAAAGGAGCTGCCAGAAAATGGGCGAACCAATCAGAATGTCGATGGTGCCCGGTTGGTCGTAGGACAGATCTGATAACTTGATGTTATCAGGAACCTTGAAACTGTTTCGCTGGACGCGAAAACTTGGGGTAACACCCGTAATCTCATCGAGAACAAGACAGGATAGGCCAATGCCGTATGAAGTGTGAGGGGCTTGCAGCTTGATATCACACCTAGCCTTGATTTGAGAAGTGGCTTTACTTAAGCCTGAAACAGTAACGTTGACTTCGCGAGTTGGAAGCTTCAACCTTTTACACAAATCTGAACGTATGAAGTTCGATTGGGAACCGGAATCCAGCAGGATTCGCACAACGTGAGGCGTACCATCATCAGCGATGAGTTTAGCGGTAGCCGTAGGTAAGAGTACCTGAAAAGCATTCGAACAGAATGCCGAAATCGATTGGTTTAGTTCAACAGGGGTTTCTGCCGACATCGCAGATCCTGGTTGACTAGAAGAAGCGTTCTGAGGCTTATCCTCATGAAGAAGTGTGTTGTGCTTTGATTTGCACTTTCTACACGTATATTTGGAGCTACAGAGGCTCGCAAGGTGACCCTGAGTTAGGCAATTAAAGCATACGCGGAGCTCTTTTGCCTTTGACTTTCTGTCAAGAACAGACAGCTTGACAAACTTATCGCATTTGTACAAGGAATGAGATCCTTTACAAAGTGGACACGAAGGGGTACCTGACACAAATGATTTCGAATGTACCTTGGAAGACTTTTCGGGTACAAGCTTGCTATCTTTTACCTCTAGAGTTTCTAGAAGCCTTGCTGTATTTTGTAAGAATTCCTTGAACTCATCAAGATTAGGCAGGTCAGAACTTGACCGGTTTCTAAGGACCTCCCATTCACGAAATGTAGTGGGGTCCAGTTTTTTAGAAACTACATAAATTATAACAAAATCAAGAAGCTCGCTTTCGGTAGCTAATGATTTGATTGCTGCAAAATGTTTGAATAACATATCGCTAATCGTACGTAATTTAGTTGCAGATTCCTTACTGCAAGATTCGAGTTCAAATATAGCCTTGAGGTGGTTATGAACCAGAATTTTTGGATCATTGTATCGATTGCACAATGCCTCCCAAGCTAGAGTATAATTACCCGCAGTAAACTCTAAACTTTTTATAATTTGGCTTGCATCACCCTGTAAACTAGCCTTTAAGTAATGCAGCTTTTGAATATTAGTTAACGTTTGATTCTCATGAATTAAACTAATAAAAATCTCACGAAACTCTAACCATTCGGAAACGTTTCCTGAATATTTGGGTATCGAAATGGCAGGAAGGCGTACAGCTTGATTATTGCAATGTGAACTGCAATTTGAATGCGTTGATCTTACGCTACCATTAGGAGATCCAGAACGATCTAATGCAACATCAGACTGGCTGTTGTATTCATTAATCAAATATTTAGCTTGTACGATTGCAAAATAATAAGAGTCTTCAAATTCGACTCGCTGTTGCATTTCCCGTTCTGCATCTTCACTGGCTTCTAAAATTTGTTTATGAACCGCATCATATTCTGATAACAATGTGGCTGCATTATTCAATCTTTCTTGTAACTGCATAATTTGAATGCTAGATAACGATTGATCTACCTCGTAAATTGTTTGCAACGATTGCACGTATTTTGCGAAACTCGTAAGCTTGCCTTTGATAGAGCCACGTGCCCTAACAAGCGAATTCATAATTGTTGAGATTAAAAACAATTTAACAGATCGAACTAACTTTTCGTACGCCTCTGGCGTGAACTTTGCACGCCTCTGGCACGCGGACCCAACGGGTCAACTATCTGTGATATTTCAGGCAAAATGCTACGCGCGGTAGCCTTACTACTTGCAGAATCTGAAATATTCTTTAATGATAAAACCCTTTCGCACGCCTCTGGCGCGAATTTGTTTATACCGCAGACAGCGCTTGCTAAAAACGCGAGAAAACTTGTCGCTTACGACGCAGAAAACGACCCCGGTTCAACGGAATGAATCACGACGCGGATGGCCGTGTACTACGCAAGACCAAAAATGCGCCACGAACGCGAGACTGTTTTAACAACGCAAACGGCTCTGCAATTTGAAAATGCAGGGGATATCGCTAACAAACGTAATAGCTTGGCATTTCACGCAATTAAAATGTTTATATGATTCATAAACCATTTGTTTACGCAATAATACGCAGCTGAAATTATGCACACATGCAAACACAGACGAAATAAACCAAATTTATGCATAGGAAAATCAGGCTTACATTTGATATTGGTGTGTGCCGCCTTGCCGGTTTTCTGTTTCTACTACCGTCTCGCTTGCAGCTGGCCGCTGGCTCCACACCTGCACGAATTTGGCGCGAGACTCGGCGTTTGGGTATCTACCGTCTGCTGTCTTCCTTCCTCTCGCTACTGGCACCGCATGCTCCCTCTTTGTTCCACGCGTTGCTGCGAAATTGGACGCTGCTTCCTTGCGGCCGATTGTATGCGATGCAATACAAAACTGAATATGCTTTGTACTTGCCTATGACCAATGTTGTCGAATGCTGTCGCTGTCTTGGACCCGCAATGACCTAATGTGGTTTAAATCCGGATCTGTAGGACCAATGTTTGAGCACTAATCGGGATCGATTTCGGTATCTGGAAAACCGCTGATCGCCTTGCTCGCCTTGGAATTTGTGGACTGTATGGATTGTAGGTTTCACTGAATTATACGCACGTTGAAAAGCAGAAGTAGTAATTTATTGCTATAAATTAACACGAACAGTTTAACATTTACAAAGAATTAGTTTTCGTAGTGCGTGACCGGTTTGCATGCTGCCACTTTGACAGATGAAACGTAAGTGTTTTTGGAATCGGATGCCGGCACGGGAGTCCACTGCGCACAGCATGAACTCAGCATGTAAGAGAGGCGGCAAAAGTTTATAAAGTCCTTAACAGATGTAATCAGCAAACTGTAGGCGTCCGGGTGGATTAATAGTTTTTCGAGGCCGCAGAGTGTCGTGAATTAAATCGACTATGTTAGACGCCGGTAAAATTTCACTCTTTATAGTACGCATTTTGAGTACCTCAAGCGATGTGAGCTGGGATCACAAGGGTACCGTTACTATAAAGGGTGAAATTTTACCGGCGTCTAACATAGTCGATTTAATTCACGACACTCTGCGGCCTCTAAAAACTATTAATCCACCCGGACGCCTACAGTTTGCTGATTACATCAAAGACCTTAACGTTGCTAATGTGCTGCTAGCTAAACCTAAACAGCAAAAGAAGCCAACCCCGACTGGCACTACAGGAAAAACCGAAATGGAACCTGATAACTGCGAGTCCGATTTTGAATATAAATTAAAAACACCAGCTACTCATCCAAGTCCACATCAAAAAGGTTCAGTCAGAAGAATGCCCATAAGGAAACGCCTCCAAAAAAAGGCCGTTAGAAAAACGCCTCTAAGGCAGATGTCATCAACACCAAAAACGATGGGAATTCTAGATTGGGTGCATCTTAAACTTTAAAATTACACAATGAAATTCTGATTTTATTACTTACAGCCTTTTTAATTTGAAATGTCGTGCACCTCAAACTACAGTTTTGTAAATTGCTAGCGAATTTTTAGAAAATAAGACATTCTGCTGTACATTTATATTTATATTATTAAGTATTATACGAAATAAGAACAATATATTTGTTTATTACAAAAGTGTTTGTGTTTTTTATTTCTACTCTGCTTTTGTTTTTCACGAATCTGCAATAATTACAAAATTTAAAGCTAAAATATTAGTATTTGAAGTTATTTTACAGTTACAAAGTGTAAAATTTCAAAAAATCAATCTACGATTTCATAATGGCGTGATATAATTTAGAAAATTGTGATTTCTTTTAATTTTGTGCGATACATTTTATAAAAAAAGTGTAAAACATTTGCAAATTTTTCAACGAAATTGCTATTTCTTTTAATTTTGAGCGATGCATTTTATAAAAAGTGTAAAACATTTGCAAAATTATGCATAGTTTATGTAACATGATGTCGATTTTTGTGAAAATTTATGTGGGATGGCTTGTAATTGCGTGATTTTTATTCAATTTTCATCGTGTGTTGAATAAAATATCGTTTTTTGTATAATTTCAAGTGATATGATGTCAGTTTTTGTATAATTTATGTGGCATGATGTCGATTTTTGTGTAAATTTATGTGATATGATGTGTGATTGCGTGATTTTTGTTCAATTTTTATCGTGTGTTGAATGAAAATATCGTATTTTGTATAATTTCAAGTGACGTGATGACAGTTTTTGTATAATTTATGTGACATGATGTTGATATTTGCGAAAATTTATGTGAGATGCTGTATGATTGCGTGATTTTATTCAAATTTTTGTTACTTTGGGGGTCAACACATACGTCTTTTCGTAATTTTTGCGTGTTTCTATTCAAATTTATTTTCATTTGTCGTCAACACAGACGTATTTTCGTAAAATTTTACTATTTTTCAATGAAAGTTGTATAAAAATATTGTTTTTTGTTGTTTTTGCAGAATTTAATGTGACAAGATGCCGATTTTTATAAATTTTCATGGGAGATGCTGTCGATTTTCTAAAATTTTAAACGAAATGCTTTGGAAATTGCATGTTTTTATTCAAATATTAGTAATTGAAGCTATTTTTCACATACAAAGTATCGAAAATTCATATAAATTGAACTACGATTTCATAATTGTGTGATGTACTTTAAAAAATTACGGTTTATTTGTTAAACGTTTGCAAAATTATGCTTAGAAATAACTCTTAAAACTTTTTTACATCATTTTTTCGGTACTATAAAGTCGCTTTGTAAAGATTTTCAACGAAATTGTGCGTTTTTATTCAAATTTTTGTTACTTTGGGGATCAACACATACGTCTTTTCGTAATTTTTGCGTATTTTTATTCAAATTTATTTTCATTGGTCGTCAACACAGACGTATTTTCGTAAAATTTTACTATTTTTTCCTGTACATTTATTTTTATATTATTAAGTATTATACGAAATAAGAACAATATATTTGTTTATTAGAAAGTGTTTGTGTTTTTTAATTCTACTCTGCTTTTGTTTCTCACGAATCTGCAATAATTACAAAATCTAAAGCTAAAATATTAGTATTTGAAGTTATTTTACAGTTACAAAGTGTAACATTTCAAAAAAAAATCAATCTACGATTTCATAATGGCGTGATATAATTTAAAAATTGTGATTTCTTTTAATTTTGAGCGACACATTTTATAAAAAGTGTAAAACATTTGCAAATTTTGCAACAAAATTGTGTTTTTTTTTATTCAAAATTATGTTACTTTGTGGTCAATTGCGGAGGATTTCCGATCGCTACCGAGACGCATCGGTGTAGACGCAAATTGTATCAACCCATAATGCATTGCCAAAAGAGAAATCTAGCCATGACGTCAACCCAGGTCTCGCTCGAAATAAACAATCCTGTTTAGGCACGTTAAATAAAACTTTCCAATTCTATGCAACGGTTAAAAGCCCTAAGGCCATAAACAGTCAGTGTATTTCTAGAACTTGCTTCTTTGTTTGGACCATGTCTCGCTCAAAATAAACAAGCGGCCTGTGACTGATTTGTTAAATACATTTTCTTTTATTAGTATAACATCAACTACGTCCAATTAATTTTTTAAAAATTACAGAACTATAATATTTCAAAAGGATACGATCTGACGACTAAATTTCAATCGAAAATAACATTTAAAATGTATTAAATTATGCTTGCTTCGCTAGTGACTATGATTAATTCCTAAAACCTCGAGCGCTTGGCCAGCTCAGTTGGTTAAGACCTCGGCCTACAAATGCAAAACTCGTCGGTTCAAATCCGACCAGCAGCCGTGACGAGCAGCTTTTTTAAATTAAATAAATTCGAGCGAGAGAGTACAACAGCGAGAGAGACAGATGTCAACGAGGCGAGTAATCAAATTCAAAAATGGGCCTTAAATTAGCAAATTTGAAAATACGCAAGAAGTGCGTGCGCAGAAAACCAAGATGGCCGACACCCGGGAGATTTAAATTCAAAAACTGGGACTTAATTAAATTCAAATATTCGCGCCAGAAAACCAAGATGGCCGCCGTGTAATTCCAGAAGCAAATTAAAAATGGCCGCCGCGTAATTTAATCAGTAGCACATATGTAAATTACATATCAAAATACATATGTGGTTAATTAGGTCAATCCGCGAAAATTAATTAGATTAAGCCGCGAATAAATCCGCCGTTTAATTCGCGGAATTAGAGCACCTGTCAATCATCCGATTAATTTAATCGAGCCTCGATTAATTTAATTGAACAATTAATCCAATTAGTGGTGTCCACTATACTACTTACGACTCGATTGCTGTCAATGTTTCCATTTATGTACTCGCAGTTATATGTTCAACCGTAAACACAAAAGTTATTTATTGTCAAAACCAATTACAAATAAGGCAAATAATTTATTTTGGTAAGAATTACTGAAAATACTTCTACCTTTGCTCAAAAAGCAAGTTATTAAATTGAATGTCCTTTGCCTAAAACCGTTCCGTCAACTACTATTTATCCAGAAATTTTCACTTATAATACTAGTCCACTGCATTTAGGCAGAGTCTATGGAATAATTCATATTGAAGCAAATAAGGTCAATTTAGGTGTGTTTCAGTGTCCTGAATAGAAGTAGCAAAATTCCCGAGGATGGGGTTGTACGCTTAAAATTTGGCAACGCTGTAATGGGCTGAAATTGGGCTCAAAAACCATTTTTCGCGAATATCTCGGTATCTAACGACTCGACGATAAAAATACATCAGAACAGAAATAAAGGTAAGGAAATTGTCTACAAAAAAGACATAAAGTAATTTTCTCGTAAAGGCGATCGTTTTTGTCAAAATCCTGGATTGAATTGGAACTTATGTGATATTTTAGGTAATTAAAGTACTCTATTCCACACCACCCTTGAGGTTGAGTACTAAGCGCGTTTTTTTTCATGTGGTATCCCCTGTGGGCCTACTCTACAACTGTAACACTTATACAGGGTGATTCACGAATAGTGTCTGATTTAGCGCCTTTATTCCTGCAACAAATATTACTCTTTCATAGAATACTTCGCTGTTTTTCAATTTGAATACAATTTTGTGATCATGATTTCAGAAAAATGAAACAAAAGTGTGAATCAAATGTGTCAATCAGATTGTGTTGCAGAAAAACGGTGCTAAATCAGACACTATTCGTGAATCACCCTGTATAAATGTTGTTTATTCGTTCTATAAATTCATTATATGTATTGTTCGAGAGAATCCGTTGGGTCAATTTCAAAACTTTGATTTTCTGCATCACTGGTGTTTTTTTTCTGACGAGTCTTTAATTGGTTCAGCATTCAAGCAAGATTGTCCACGGCAGTTGCTACAAACTGGTGAGCAGCAAAGCCCCAACCTTCGACAGCCACATAATGCTCCACAGCCTTTCGAACAATTGCAAAAATTCATGTTCAAAATGCAATCAGGCGCAGGAGGTTGGCATGTTGTTTTTGGCCACAATATATTTTCTTTTGACATCCACCCCCACTCCTCAGGATTCAATTCATTACCTAACCATTTCTGAACTTGAAAGTAAACACGAAATAGATGCTGCTGAGCTGCGTCAAGAGTGGGTGGTAATGTACGATTGTTCAGGGCTAGCAGACCAATTTTATCTGCCGTACGAGTATATTTAAAGTTAAAATAACTGTCCTTTAAGGCTCGCACCTTAAACTACAGAAAAGCGCATTATCATATTTCGTGCATCAAACCAGGATTTGCAATTCCCGTACGCATTTATTTGCTTATGAAACACATTCCGTTCCGTTCGTAAAAGCTTCACAACACAGCTAGAGCGATCGCTTATCGTTTAGGCTGCAAACATTTCCGCTATCAATTTACCTTATAGTACTCGAGCTTGAGGTTTGCAATGTGGTTCTTGAATTTGGCTCACCTTGGATTGCGCCATACCTAGAATAATTCGTACGAAAATTCCGCACGAATGCAGCGGAGAAGTTTCTCGCTGTTAGCTGTGGTTGCTCCGGCGCCGCTCGGTCGGCTGACGTCACGGCCTCAACAATAAATCCCACGACACGTGGCTGTTTTGCAAGTGTGTAATTATCATGTACACAACGCAAAATGCGTCTGCTGGACACGCAAACGCTACTTGCTAAATGTCAACTTTAAAACTCCAAGGTTTCGGTCACTTTATTTATATATCTCGCCGTAAGGATTATTTTTGTGAAAGCCGCTGACGTACAGAGGACTCTGGGTTAAACCCGCAAGCAACTGAATTTAAGTTTCCAGCGACCCGGCTTTACAATTGGCACACTGCACATGCAGTATTTGCACTTTATGTTATGATATATTACATCTGTTATTCTTAATTTCACTGGTCTGCTTCTGCTCACAGCTTTAATCAAGCTATAATAGCGATAGTTATTGATAGATACTTCTTTAGCGGGAGCACTATATATTGCGAGGAAAAATTTGATTCCATTTGCAGAAATCAAGTCACGAGAAGTATCATTTTTATTGAAAACCTCAACTGCAGTTTTCAAGTCTTGCCGTTTTTTCAACAGTTTCAGAGCTGCAGTCTTGCCTGCCTTTATTAAAAAGAGCAGATGTCATATCACACCCAGAGAATGCGTGCAAAAACAATACGTGATTTCGAATCTCATTGTGTTGATCGAAGCTTCGTGAGGAATAAATGTTTCGTGCGAGCTTTCCTCTGCCTGGTTTAAGACGAAAAATTTCTTTTTCGATAGGTGTACGGGTCGTTAAAACTACGAAAAGATCCACATCTTCCCCAACAACAACTGTGGTATTTTTATATGACTCCTTGAGTGCTGTTTCAATTATCAAAATGCCAGCATCATCTTCAGCATGTTCAACAATGAAACTATTAGCTTCAAACTTTTCTTTCAGCATCGAAATGAATCTGATTTTATTTCGATTGTTTGAAAGAAGCTTATCTTGGCTTACAGTTGCAACCATCTGCTCATCAAAGTAGATAACAACAGATGAAGATTTTGACGACCGGCGTAGTTGCTCCATAGCCTTCACACTATTCCTTGTATTTTCATAGCCATCGAAAACAATAATGGAGTTTGAACCAAAGTGCTTTTGTACATAATTAACATATGTTTGGCAAATAGTACCATAAGTTTCATTCTGATGCTATATAACGCGGTGCAACAGAAAGCCTCCATCGATGACATAAGTGACATTATCCAAATCTGGTGCAAGTTCTAATGGCAGGGAATTGTCATAGAAAGCTGACTTGTTGGTTTTTCGCATACCAGTTCATCAAAGAGTGACACCGGAAATGGAGCCAATTCATACTCCAAATAGGTGCGAAGCTCTTCATTGTTCTTTTCATGACACTAATTCTCTGGAACAATAAGAGTGGATCAATGGGCACTGTTGTATCCTGGACTTTGAGATTGCTGTTGGCGGTTAATAGTGGAAGCACTCTGTCGGCACGTGAGCATTTAATATTATAGAAATTGTTTCCAATTTTTTTCACCATTGCAGTAGTTCCAATCTTATAAGTTTTTAAATGATCTCACCGTACTTGCAATATAATAATGGTTTTTTTCAAATATTTTATGCGTCCGTGTGATAAAACGGCTACAAATGAACTATTTTCTGTGAGTATGACATTCACTTAATTTTTTTACAAAAACGATCGCCTATACGAAAAAATAAACCCCTAACTTTTTAGTAGAGAATTTTCTTACCTTTATTTTTGCTCTGATGTATTTTTATCGTAGAGTCGATAGATACCGAGAAATTTGCGAAAAATGATTTTTAAGCCCAATTTCAGCCCATTACAGCGTTACCAAATGTTAAGCGTACAACCCCATCCTCGGGACTTTTGCTACTTCTATTCAGGACACCAAAACACACCTAAATTGACCTTATTTGCTTCAATATGAATTATTCCGTAGTTTGGACCTATTTTTGACTAAATGCAGTGGACTATACCATGAGTAGTCAAAGTTATGTCGAATATTTTTGCTGTGGTATCACGAATGTCCTAAGCGCAATGGACATGAGTAGTGGTACAACCGCAAAAATATTCTACTTAACTTCGACTAAGAATGGCATTCGAGGGAAAATTCAACTAATATAACTGTACAAATTCATTTTGAGAGCAAATTTGTACGTGAAATTTGGATTGCTGTGAGTTCATTTTCATAGAAGCAACCAAAACGTAAAATTATAATAACTGTCATCACATTGAAAATGTCAAAAAATTATGTCGCCAGGATCGCTAGTGGTTATGTCGAAAAATTATGCCGCTTGGAACCGCTAGTGGTTATGTCGATATAATTCTTTTTTATTGGCTGAAAACAGAACAAAGCTACATTGTCATTGGTCTATTTGAATTGTTTGACAGATGTGTTGAATTGTCGTAAAATAACCATTTGCCTGCGACATATGCACTTCTTCATATCCGATTCCAAAATATAATCAATTAGAACCATACGACGTAATGCAGTACATTAAAAATGGATTTAAAGTAGCATGAACCAAAAGTATGCCCTTGCACTGAATTATTATTCTATAGCCCTGAACTGCCATTAGCCTGTTCAGAATTATAGTGGGGGCCAACCAGAGGGGCTTAAATAGAAATTTAAGTATGTGTTTACTATAGTTTTTGTTCTTTTTGGAAAACTTGTAAATATGTAAATCGGAAATAATCACTTTGGATTTGACGCTGCATAAAAATCCCTGCGATAAACTGAGAGTAGTCGGGCATTATTTTCGTCCGTAACGGTACATACAAACCTATTTATATTAGCCCAATTACGCAAATACATACAAATAGTGCTTGGGCCAGAAGTACACATTCCTAATTCATGTTTACAGTAGGCAGTACACTACAGTTCATAATTACCTCGCAGCAAGTTGAGGCTCTCATGAATGTCCCACAGTTTGTGTATTTTACCAACGTCATTCGTCTCCTCTGACGGGGCAGGAAAGGGTTCGGTGTCACGAATCATACTGGCTGGATCTTTCATAGGGAAATCGGCGAATATATCGGGGAGGTTGTCGTGGCTTAGGGGCTCCGTAACTGTATCTGGAATTGATTAGGACTACCTGTACAGTTAATTAGCCGAAACGCTACGTGCTACTGAATGGCAGATGAGTTCATCCCGACTTGAATGGCCTTGACCAGGTGTGTGGGCATCAATGCTCATTATTTATTCCGCACCACAGCGACGTAGAAAACCGTGAATCAAGACTAGGTCGATATTGTTTGTCATATTGTTACATCACGTTGTAAATAAAAATCACCACACCCACTGCGAATACTTCGCAACTCACGGAAATAGGAATACTAGTTGAAATAAGAAATGGTGCTACATTAAAATTTGTGATAACTAACATGTGTATCATGTGTTTAAAAAAATGATTTAGGGTAGGCCTTGGAAAGAAGTCTTAACTTCAGTCTGTAGGTGAATGTCAGATTGCAATTGGTTTATGAAAACATCTGTCACTGTGACAGATAAAAGTTTACACTGCATTAGGTGTACTTATATCAAGCAAAATGGAAAAGAAGATGGCATTTACACAACAACAACGAGTGTATTAATCATAACAGTCAATAAAAAATGTTTTTATTTAGTGTTTTTTATATTTCTAGAAAAATAGTTCAAGATGGTAGTTCAATTGCTTCAATGGGTAACTATCAAGTTTTGACAAACTTCAATTTGATCAT
>CALNHX010009729.1:0-46902 GCA_940337035.1 Agriotes lineatus
TTCCCGAACAATTTGTTCTTGGCGGTCGAAATATTTCACACCAAGTGATAGCTGTTCTGTTCCTGCTATTTCAGCTGTTTCATCAACTAATATAGAAAATAATGCTTTTGCTTTATTCACCCGCTGAACAATATCTTCAATAATTGCTTGATTACAACCATCTATTATATCGTTTTGTATTCCAGGACTAATATACCTATTCCGTTCTCCTGGCCCTTCGAACATTTCTTTTAATTCGTTATCTCCACTTGCTCTGTAAGCCAAAATGGTGCGGAAATTTCCAGTATTTCCAGGTGCCTTGGATAAATCGACTCGAAACTTTCCATGGTTGGGATGTCCGCGAAGAGCTATGTCTTAGCGCCCACACACTATGGCAGCGTCAATAATTGGAATTTGATTTTTTCTGTTTTCTTTAATTTGTCTATATTTTTCCGAATTAAGAAGTATATCGACTGGTACTTTTTTCCTTTTATATGCTGAATAACTTCATGTGAATTACAAACGGAATTTTTATGATATATTTGGTTCTGGTGTTTATGAAATCTCTGCAAACTTTTTTACTTCCTTTTACAATAAAGGAAGTATTGGATTCACCCCAAAAATTCGAAATTGATCTTCACGTTTTAGAGTTCCCTGATCCCAAAAAACCTATTTTTTTTCATTGGTCTGTCTGTGTGTCTGTCTGTGTGTCTGCCTGTAAACAGAATATCTCAAAAATTAAAAGAGGTATGGCGTTGAAACCTCATATATAAGTTTTGTGTAGTATGTAGATGAGACATCAAGCTTTTGAAGAAAATCGCATAACCGGAAGTAGGTGTTTACTCTTGTGATTTTTCAGTTTTTTTTCGATTTTTTTAAAAACGGCTCTAACGATTTTTTTTCAAACCTTACATCTTTATTACATTTTTAATGTGTATTGATGTGAGCTAGGTGATTTTCCAGTTGAATACTTCTAAAGTGGGCTTCTCTTGTTTGTTTTTTTTTTAACTCCTATTTTAAATAGAACACCCGGTATATTATCACATTTTTGAATTCAGCTTAAAATTTTAGAAAAAATTTGTCTCTTCAAGTAACGCTCTATTTTGTACCGTTTTTATAGAATTTGTAATTTTTGAAAATTTTTGGCAAATGCTTAAAAATTAAAAATGAAATTCTTGACTAATAATAAGATTACTGTAAAAGGAAGTTGTGTGAGTGTATCACACCAGATTTTTCTAATTTCTATATGGTTTCACTGATAAAGTACCCAATTTTTGACTTCCGATACCAGCTTCCTTGGGAGCAAATAAAACACAAAGCTTGCAGAAAGCTCGATCAACTTTTAGTGAATAACACAACCAGTTATACTGGTGCAGCCAATCGTAACAAAATTTCCGATTTTTGTTCATATCAGCTGTGTAGGGAAAGTTAAATGTAATATTAGGCACCCATACATTTTTCAAAATATCCACCTTAGTTGCATTGTCTATTTTTTTTCCTAAAAAATTCGACATGTCATATTTTCTATCCAATGTTGTTTCTTCGTTTGATTTTGATAGAATTAACGGTTGAACATCAATATTCGATGAAGACGCTTCTGCAGTTTCCATTTCAGGTGGCAATATTGGCAATACAGCAACAGCGGTGTCATCTTTAGAAGTAAATATCGAATATCATACAAGTGTATGGATTTGGAATTATTGCATTTTGCATATTATAAAAAATCTAAAAAATCAAAATCAAAATGGCTGTATAAGTACATATGAGAGGTTACCAGGTTACTTACCTTTTTTTATTTTTTTGGAAAAAAATTCAGAAAAGAATTATTAGTTAGGCACTTTTCCTTGTTTTCAGACAGTGTTATATATTCTGTTATTTATTTTATGAACAAAATATCACTATAAAATATAAACACTATATCACTATAAACACCAAACAAATTCGATTTGGAACGGACACGTGTATTTAGAAACTCTCACCAACAGCAATTCGCACAAAATCGCACATGAGAATGACCGTTAGCAGGGTTGCCAGATTGGAGCATTCGTTTCGTTGAAAATAAAAGGTGCAGGTGAATTTATATTTGCGTAACCCGAAAAACCGATGCTCCGATGTTGATGGCGTTGATAGAAAACGTGATATTTATTTTCTGAGCATTCTCTTGGCGTCGGTTGACGTCATTAATAATATCAGTAGAGGGGACAGCAGTAAAATAGCTTGAGTTTTAGTGCCCTAGCCACTATAATACATTATATATAAATATATATAACAAATACGCACATATTTTATCGATTTTAATAATTTTAATAAATTTATTGACAATATACACTTAATTTCTAATCTTTTTTTAAGTAAAATTTCTTCTATTTTACCACTACCGAGCATAAAATTATACGATATGACTCGTGAGAACATAATTCTGGGCAATTTTTATGCCGCCGTTAGGAGGGTAGCTCATATATGAAGTATTAGAAGACGGACCTACGCACTTTCCATATAGTTACGGAATGTATAGAACTTAAAATGAAATTGTTTTTTTATGAAATTCTGGAGGGATGCATATGTCACAGAATAGGGCAAGCGCGATTAAGAGTTTTTATCTACTCCTACTGTACAATGACCATTAATTATGATTCATAATTCACAGTTTGCAGCCAATCATAAAATTCTATTTTCATTATTCAATAGTTTGCAAGTTGCAACCAATCAGAAAATTCTATTTTCATTATTCAATAGGTTGTAGCCAATCACAGCATTCATTTTTATTATTCAATGACTTTTGAAGTTAACAGCTGTCACAAATGTCAAAATTCGGAAATATGAACACACGTCTCCCATTGCATAGGAGTAGATAAAATATCGTATTATATTCGCGATTATGGCCATTATTCATTCAGATGACTTGCGCCACGCGCCTTCGGCTTGTGGCGCAAATGTCATCTTCGTGAATAATGGCTGTCATAATCGCTCATATAATAATATACTATAACTAAACGCGTATTTAAGAAATGCAATAACTGTGATTATGGTTTTATTTCTAGGCAGACCGTCCCCAAAAGCAACAAGTGGCGAGTATGCAACCAACGTTCAAGGTAATATTAAAATGTTGTACAGCCTACCGAATGTAATTTGTAAATTCAAAGTTAAGTAGCTATTAGGAGACTGTATTATTTCTATTACTAATATTAGGTTCAATATTATTTTATCGCATTTCATTTGGTAATGTACTACAAATCTACATTCACAATCGGTGAGAAATGTGGAACGTTTCGGTATTAGTAACACTTTTCTGCATAGCAGCAGCAATTCGTCTTACGTTTGGCAGTACTGAAGTGTATTGTTGGTGCACAGTAAGTCTATGTCAAATTCGAGGTTAGTAGGTTAGTCTGTGTCAAAACTGACGCAAAACCTAACCTACTAACCTCGAATTTGACCTAGACTACAGTGTCACCAACAATACACTTCAGTACTGCCAAATGCATAACATCAACTGGAGCTGCCTATTGTGCCTTAGTACGTAGAAACGAGTTCTGCTCAACTTGGTTATGTTTTGAAATTTAATGTCACTTTTATGTAACAATGTAATATTTTACATCTCTTATGAAATGCGATAAAATAGTATACGCAACAGGTTAGAAAAGTGGTTTTCTAAACTTGTTGGGTAATATACTATTACATCACAACCTATTATCACTGCTATTAAGGTTTTAACCCGATCTAGTGGGCCCGTGAATTACAATAGTAATGCAACGTTCGATTGATACCTCTACCGTTCTGCATTTAGCATTTCCTGGTTTTTAGTATCTTGCTAAAAGACTTCCATTAACAAGTTCTGTTTGTAAATAGCTGTCATAGTCAGATGGTGTGGTTGCAGCAACCATTCAAAGAGGTAAAAGCGATAATAGCGCGCCACTTAAACACTGAGATAATTCAAACGTGAGTGTACTATATTATTATATAAAGTATGATAAAATACCTATATCAATACTTCCAATTTTTTCAAAGGTTCCTGAAAAAATCTTGATGGTTCAAATCCAAACCTATTTTGAAAATAATAATTTATTAGATAAGTCTCAGTTTGGTGGCAGGAATAATCTCTCAAGTGATGCACTGATAGCCTTCATAAAAAAAAATAACTGCCACCTTTGAACACGGACAGATCTCCTTAGCAACGTTCATTGACGTGCATGCCACGAGCTCTTAGTGAAAATGTTATCCAGTTGTAATTTTGTTCCAAGCAGTAAAAATTGTATAAAATCATATCTGTACAATAGAAAACAACTTGTTATTTTGTGACACTGACACCATTCTGTATGCAGATGAAACTACCCTCGTGAGTACTGACAGTGAGATTATTTCTTATTAGTCTAGGTGCTAGCCTATGCCACATGTGGAGTTTTAGTCCAATAAGTTTTATTGCGGGGCTTTGTTAAGCACCTTTAGGAGTATTAAAAAAAATGGCCACATGGTCCAGATCATGGTCGTTTGGTCGCCATATTTAAAAATGGCCGCCATATTGCCCGATTCTTTGTTTAAGTATATCTCTGTACCCAGTGGTCCGATTTTATTTTTTTAAAGTTCATTTTACTCCTTTTTTGGAGGTAAACAAATCTTGTAGTTACACATTTTTTGGTAATCATCGTAGTTTCTAAAGTATAGAGTGGTTTTGAAAAAAATGGAACAATGGCGTGTTGTCAGGTAAAAGCAAAAAAGTGGAATTAAAGAGCAAAAACTGTGTTTATTCAAGTGAAAAAACATTTGTATTTGCTAAGTACTCTTAAACAGATACGACGGGGTGGATAATACTGATAGAAATCTATAATATAGAACACAAACATTAAAATGAATATTGTAAATAATTCAAAGATAAACACTCCAACAGAATTACTTATGAGGGTTTTTGCATAGACAGAAATTTTAACAAAAGTTTTGGTAAATCAGGGTACGGCACTAACATTAACTTATTCGAGTTTAATTGTAACAAAACCAAGACTGGCTCGCAGCGAAACCATGTACGACACTGTAGTTACTTTATGTGAGTTTATTTGCAAAACAAACAAGGCAGGCTCGCAGCGAATCAGTGCGTGACACTAATATTAATTTAGGCACATGCTGGCGAAACAATTTATTGACACAATGTTGTTACCTGGGTACTAGCTCAGCCTCAAAGACGGAAGGCATGAGCTACTTGTAGGCGTCGTCTGTCGCTGCAGTGACGTCCGGAATGTTTCTCTTATGCGTCAAACGTGGGTGTAAAGTTTATGCCCCCTTGGCAAAACATAGAAATGGGCAAGGCCGTTAATTGAATCACTCGGCGATTAATCCCGTCTAAACACTGACGGACAAAATTAGGAGTAACACACCCCCATACTAATGAATGATCCAAACCAAGCCTGCAAGCGGACACCACCTGCAGAGACACTCGTAACCTCGTAACCTGCCAGACACTGGCTGCCACATAACGAGTAACTTGAAGGATCCCAGATTAATTACTAAAATATACCGGCCATGCACCCGAACCATACGGGCGAGGGGCGGAGACACAAGCACGGTATGACAACTATCTCTGCCACAGGCCCCAGGCTGAATGACCAAAACCGAAGCTAAAAACAAAGCTTCGCGCTCAAAACCACGTCTGTCTGCGACTCGCCAGATGGACCCAATCGAAAGCCAGGGATTTCGCCCTGTGACGACAGACCGTCTCTCAGCGACAGAGATTGACAAATGCTTTTTTACTTGCTCTCATTGACAAAATTTTAAATGACTTCAAAATATCCGTTCTCACGACTGAAGGACACGCAGCTGCGGATGCGACTGTATAGGGGTTCGCGCGAAATGCTAGACTGTTAAGCAGAACCAAAAGCCACGTGCGGGCTAGGATTTTTGAGTGATACGAAAGTTTGCCGTATAAACGATAATAGATTGCCGAAACGGGACCGATATACAGGCGGACTCGCCGATTATGAACCAAAACTGTTCTAAACGTTATTTAGTTATCCAAATTAAGAAGAGATAAAAAATTGCCTGACTCAGTTATATCACAAATAATTACGAAACTTTCAAGATTTGTCCCCTACCTCAAGTTCTGCCTGTCTTCGCACAAAAAGAAGCATATTGCAAAGTTAGAAATGGATTCATGCATTAGAAACGTCTGAGGAACTCAATCAGTTGTATGTCCCTGTAGAAGATTGGAAATAATGTGCTGTGACTTTTTTAAATGTAAAAGCAGTGTTTTGGATCATGCAAAAACCCTCATAAATAATTCTGTTGAAGTGTTTATCTTTGAAATATTTACAATATTCATTTTAACTTTTTTGTACTGTGTTATAAATTTCTATCAGTATTATTCACACCGACGTATCTGTTTAAAAGCACTTAGCAAATACGCATCTTTTTGCACTTAAAAAAAACGCAATTTTAATTCCACTTTTTTACTTTTACATCAAATCACGCCATTGTCCATTTTTTTTTCAAAGCCACGCTATACTTCAAAAGCTACGAGAATTACCAAAAAATGTGTAATTACAAGATTTGTTTATCGTCAATTTTTATTTTTAAAAATACATATTTTACGGTAACTGTCACTTTTAGATTGTCTTTTGTTTTTGAGTTATTACGTTAGCGATACTCTTTTTAAATGGAAACCCTACATTTTTATGATGAATTTGGACAGAGTATGACATTCTAAGACCAAATACGCTAAAAAAGTATGATACTGTATTTGAAATTTTCGAGAAAATGTACGGCTACCCGATCCCCTCAGTACTAAAATTTCAATTCGTTCTTTGTCACTCAATTATTGCAACATTATTTATTTAATTAAGAGCACACAACAAAAACAGATAAACAAACTATGAAGAAATGTCATAATTTTAGGGGTAACTCATTGTTTCATGGCTACTTGATTTTTATTCGATTTTTATATTAATACTCTAAAAGCGATTTTCTCAAAAAGTTGAGTATACGGTATCATACTTTTTCAGCGTATTTGGTCTTAGAATTTACCAATAATTTTTCTTTCAGCCAGTTGACATAGTTTTTATAGTTCATTTCATCGTGGTAATGACCTGCCTCTTAAGTCCTGATTTAAACATCAGGAAATAATTTGGTACGAAACCCTTTTTACCTCCGGCATGAAGAAAAATTAATCGTTGCCCTTTACTGACGGGATTGTAAACAGTTGTTGGTAGCATCATCCCAACATTTAGAACAGTATGGGAGCTATGCAAGTACGTTTCATCAGTGTATACAATATTTCAGCATTCGGTTTTATATTTTCTTAAAGGTTCAACATATTTTGCTGGAATTTATCTTTTCTCTGTTAGAACATGCCCATTGTCTTGACATTTTCTCTATTGAAAACCCATTCTATGTACCAATCGCCTAAAGAGATGTAACATATTAATAGTAATAGCCCTAGTGCATGCCAAATTGTCGATAATTTTGTCGAGTGCACGAAATGCATGAGACAAAATTAGAATCAATTTGGTATGCAAGAGAGGTATTTTGCAGATTATTACACAAAACCGGTATATGAATTATGATTTAGAATTGATTTAATAATTCTAAAAAACTCATATTACTTGTTTCTTGCATTTTTATTTCTAATTATGACACCATCTACGGGGTTGATAATTAGTACTAGATAGCTTATCGGTTGATAAGTTTCCCTAAGGAGCTTATCAGGTAATCACTTCGGGATCGGTCGATTTAAAAAAAAATGCATGGTTCTCATTGGATGATATCGGTCATGTGGCAGTTGTGTGTAATAATCCCTAAAATTAACGCCGTCCTTTATTTTGTACGACTTCCAACACAGCTTTTATTGTAAGCCTTTTTTTTATGGAAAAGCTATAGATACCGCTTCGGATTACTTCTTCTTCTTCATATAGATCGACGGATAGGTTTAGTAATTGGGTTTACTAGAAGTAGTAAATTTTATTCCACCATTTGGTTCGGCTTCTTTAACAATTCGCTTAACTGTATTTTTACCAACACCGGTTGCTTTAGTCACTCCTTTTTGCAAACGGCTGAAAGAAATTACAGGAGTCTCACTTGATTCTTCCTTCATAAATTTGCAGTTGCTATAGATTCTTTAACGTTCTTAACTACGAATTAGTTTCTTACGGTTACCGATGATGCGGGCGACTATATGAATAATTAAAATTTCCTTAAGGCACTTCTTTACAACTCAATATTTTATACTGACATGTAACTGTGAAAACAACAATAGAAATGCACAATTTAGTCTCTGAAACTGGTTGAATTTTAATCTGCAGGCAGGAACTAAACACACCCTACAAACTTCAATCAAACCACAGGAAACGTGTTTTGATTTCGACGCCGCAGCCAATAACGAGATTTAGGAGGAGCTATTCCACAGGCCTAAATATTTTCAATTACAAGTGCACATATGTCACGCTTCCTTTTTAAGTTGTTCGAAATTTCTATTTGCATCATAACTTCAAAAAGTTATTTAACGTCAGTTGAAATTTGTTCTAATTATAAGGGCCGCCATCTCTGATTCTTTTAGTAATTATAATTAAAATAGTTATCGAGTGACCTCTGTAATACATATGTTATTTGGGTTGCTTGCTCCACTCTATTTATTCAGTCAGTCAAGTATGGAAGACCAGAAAACGTGGATTACTATTGTGATTCATGCGTCCATTGATGTGACATAAACGGGTGCTCTGAGTGAAAGGTTCATTTTAACAAAAATATTTTAAAAGTTTCATTTTAGTTCCACCAGAATCAATATAAAATGGTGCACCAAAGAGTGGAAAACATTAGCTTTAACAAGTCTGTTGCAAACAATGCTAATGGTCTCTTATATCACTACAACAGAACTGCTCGAGCAATTAATGTAACCATAAATTTCAAGAGAGATGTGACATCTATAAAGGTAACCCCTGAATATCTTAGTTTACTTGCGATTTCAAATAAATGTATTTTTTCTTCAAACGTCAGTAAAATGTGGCATTACTCTGCTGCATTGATAATGCTAAAGTGTCACTCATTGCCATGGAATCTAAACACTTTATATCCGCTCGTCAGCAGCAGATATAGTAGTTTGTACAACGAAAGTGGATATGGATATTCCACTCGAGTTGTACAGTATATTTTTTCTATGGCCTATCAATAGAAAAAAATGGAAAATTAAAAAAAAATATTCAACGTTAATTAATAAGATATCTTACAACAAAATCACGTTTGCCACACACAATTTAGCAGGGCGTGCCCATAACAAAACAAACAATAGATGAAGTCTGCCTAGATAATCACGACTAACGTGGTTTGTGATTGGTGTATTTCATATCCGCCCGTGTGTGGATATGAAATCATATTGGTTGAGTTAACTACAATTGCCTACTTATCCATTCCGTGGATTGTAAACAAACCAGAATATTTACATGCTGGAGTAGAAAAAAGTTACTATATGCACTGTTGAGCTGAGATAAAGTAGATTAGCTAAATTATTAGAAATTCCTAACATGGACTTCGCTACTTCGAGCGGAGTACACTGATCAGTTTCTAAGTTATATGAAGAGCTGCAATGAATAAATAAGATTTACTCAAGAAACTTGTCCCCGGACACACGAACGAGAAACCAAATAAACCATATACTGACAGACGCTAGACATGCATCAAATATACTAGATAGCAGAAGCTATAGGGGCGCAGACATCAATTCTGACCACTTTATGGTGATAGCAACGATAAGACAAAGAATATCTAAAGAAAAAAGCGAAAATGAAACACAACAAATACAATAAAATACCGAGCAATTAATTGCTAATACAGAAAAGAGGAGAGAATATCAGAGAGCCCTAGAAACAAAAATAGAAAGGGCAAGAAAAGAAAAAGGAGACGAACCGGAAGATGTCGAAGAAAGGTGGAAAAAAGTGAGCACAGCGATAACAATAAAAAATAAACGACACTGTGGGAGAAAATGAAAGAAGGAAAAACAAAAATGGTACGACGAAGGCTGTAAACAAACAGTGCAGGAAAGAAATAAAGCCAGGTTGGAGATGTTGAGGGACAATACGGAGGAAAAGATAAATCAATTTACTATTAAAAGAAAAGCAGCAAAGAAAACTTGTAGAGCAAAAAGAAAACTGTACGAGCAACAGCAACTGGAAAAAATGGAAGAGTATGGATAACGTATAAATATAAGGAAATTTTATGAGGAACTATGTAGCCAAAAAAAATGTTTTCAGCCAAGAACAACGTTATGTAGAGATAAAGATGGACGTTTTTTAGGCAGCAAAGAGGCGGCGGTTATTCAAAGATGGAGGAACTATTTCGTCGAGCAATTCAGTACACAAGATAACAGTGAACAGAATGCAGGAGAAAGAGTGTCGAAGCAAGAAGAGAATATCGAAAAAAACCACCAACATATGAAGAACTAGAAGAAACCACAATGAAAATGAAGAACTATAAGGCACCAGAGCAAGACAGCATAACGATAAAGATGTTAAAATACTGAGGCCCACTAATTACAAGAGATATATACTACGTCATAAAAGGAATTTGGGAAGAAGAAGAAATTCCAGAGGAATGGAAGGTTGCCATCACATGTCCACTACATAAAAAGGGGGATAAGACGAGATGTGGGAACTACAGGGGCATAGCACTATTAAACGTCGGGTACAAAATATTTAGTAAGTTACTTGAGAAAAAATTAAGTGTTTATATGGAAAAGTCGGTAGGAGATTATCAGTGTGGGTTCCGAAAAAACCGATCAACTAACGATCAAATCTTTTTCAATAAGGCACACTTTAGAAAGATTCTATGAATTTAATACCGACTTACACCATATGTTTATTGATTTTAAGCAAGCGTACGACTCCATAATAAGAAGCGAATTATACAAAGGGGTACAAGAGTTTAAAATACCGCCGAAGTTAATTAACCTAGTGAAAATGTGCTTCGCAGATACTAAAGCAAAAGTGAGAATTTAGGACCAACTTTCACAAGAATTTAAAATAGAGGTGGGGTTGAGACAAGGAGACGCTCTCTCAACAACACTTTTGAATTTTGTGCTAGAAAGGGTTATAAGAAGCATACGAATAAAACCTGGAGGCACAATCTTCAACAGGCATTGCCAAGTACTAGCATATGCAGATGACGTAGATCTCATTAGCAGAAATAGAAAAAAGCTAGAAGAAATGTAAAATATTTCGAGGAAGCAGCGGCAGTACAGGGTTTAAGGGTAAATACCACAAAAACTAAGTACATGATAACAATAAGGAACACTGGGAAGTTTGAAAATATTACATATATGTATATGCATAAACGGGCAATGTTTCGAGAAAGTCGAGTGCTTCAGATATTTAGGGTCGTTGATTTCGGAGGGAAATGAAATACGGGAAGATGTGAACGCTCGCGTAATCCAAGGAAATAAGTGCTACTACGCGCTACAAAATGTGTTAGCTAAAGTCAAAAACGCTCTCAACAAACTCGAAAGTAAAAGTGTAGAAAACGATAATTAGACCCGTAGTGTTATACGCAGCAGAGACATGGACCCTCACAAGAAAAGAAGAACAGATATCGGAGGCATGGGAGCGAAAGATCTTGCGGAAAATATACGGTCCGGTACAAGAGAATGACGAGTAGAGAGTAAGAATGAACCGTGAACTCAAAATAATGTTTAATGGCTCGAGTATTACCAATGAAATACGAAGCAGACGTTTGCGTTGGGCAGGACACTTGCAACGCATGGAGAATACGCGAAGTGTTAAAAAGACTCTAACGGGAAAAATTTATGGAAAGAGGGCACAAGGAATACCAGGAAGTAGACGGACTGAGAACTGGAAGAAGAACCCGAAAAACAGAAACGAGTGGGCAGACATGCGAAAGAAAAACTGCAACAGCATACATAATGATAACAGCAGCAGACTGCGACGAACAGCGATGAGATGAACAGGCAGCCTTGCTGACTATAACAGCAGAGTTGGGGTTAGGGTGACCACTTTTCAATTTTTACAAACCCTGAGATCCTTCGTAAGTAAAAAAAGAGTTTTCTTCAATGAGAAATACAGAATGTTTTTATTCATTTCTATTGGGTCCCGGGTGCTGTAGCTTGAGCAAGCGTCCACGTTCCATCAGTAGAGTTAAGCAACGCTCTTTCTGGTCAGAACTTGGATGGGAGTTCCATGTCTGCTTCTCTCGGCGCCTCGTGATACAGCTGTCACAAAAATAGTTGGTCCCGGATGTCATAATAACATCATGACAGTCGTTAGGGGAGTTGGAAGTCCCCATAAAATGTACAGCGACGCCTATAATTGGCATAAATGCTGTTGGCTGAGTATCAAAATATAAGAAAGATATATTAATGGTTAGCAAATATAATGCAAGGTGTAACAGAAATACTTGTTCATATCGTACGTCGTACTAAACACGGATTGCTTTTGCATGTTCTGTATGTATTCAAAATAAAACATCAACAAACGGTTTGCATTCATAGAAGTGCCAACAGTCGATGACGCAGCTAAAGGGATTATAAAACAGTGCAAGAAGGCGCAGGTTATGCAAAGAGCATATGAGAAGCAATCTACGAATTACTGAAGATTACAAGAAGGTGCTGGTGGCGTGTTAATTAGTATTTATTAACTAAAAGTAAAAAGTACGACCAATTGTGAGGTTATAGTTTCCTGAATGACATTTACAAAAACAATAAAAAATTAAGATCAAAGAATATACACTTACAAATAAACAATTATTAATAATGTTGCTATGGTGAGCTAGGGAGTCATTTGTATTTTTTTTATGTTGGAAAAGCCAAGTCGAAAGCTTGTGTGTTGTTTGGCTTCCCGATTTTGATATTTTTTTTTTTTTATAAAAGTAAATATTTTGAACTCAGTTGTGCGTTTTACTTATTTGCCTGTGTGTGGAGGCCAGCTGTGCTTAAATTGGCAGTATTCCGGAGTGCAGTTCCAGAATAAATTGGTCGAGATTGTGCGAGATCATCTTCGGAGCTGAGATTCTACAAGTTTTGGAGCTTCGGGAAGCAGAAAGCAAAGTGAAGCACTCAGAAGTGGCTTTATTCGTGATTCAGAAGTAGGTAGCAGCAGCTGAAATGTGTTTCATGAAGCAAATACGAGCTTGGCGTCCTATCCTAGAGCCGAGATTGGGAGCTGTGGTAAACGGACAGCAAAGTACAGCACCTAGAGGCGGCATTATTTGTGGTATATAAGCAAGTAGCAGCAGCAAGGAACTTTCCAGGAAACACACATAAGCTTGGCGGCCTTTGCGGAAGCCAGAAACGAGATTGGCGTTCTTTGAAGAAAAAACAAATGCGAGTTGGCGTCCTTTTGCGCATGAAAAACAATTTTCAGGTTAACCTAACTATTTGATTATTATAATTTACCTGAGGTAAATTGTTTGATTGTTGGTTAATTTGTTGTCAACATACGCTAAATTATCTGTGTTTCGAACAGCTTTGTGTCATTCATTGCAATCGAGCATTTGCCATACCATAGTTAAAATCATCAACAGTGTAACAACCCAACTCTGCAGATAATAGTCTCAAATTGCCAGCGGGCGCAAAAGCTTCAATAAGTTTGGCAATAAAATTCAAACTAAGCTTTATGTAGTGGATCAATTTTATTTATTTATTGTATTACAAATACATAATATTAAAGTATAGAGTTAATATAATAGTAAAGCATTGCAATATTATACCTTTGATTACAATAAAAACTAAAGGTTATACGCTCGGGCTCGCGCGAGATTTTTTGTGGCGATTTTATTTTTATTAATATAACCGACTTACGATAAAGTTAATATTAGACATTATTACAAAATTAGCGTAACCCGGAGAAATTATAGCAAAACCCGGAGTCCGGAGATTTGGAGTTGAAACCCTGAAACTCCGGGTGGAACCCTGAGAGGTGGTCACCCTAGTTGGGGCGCGGGCAGCCACCGCTCCCTGTAAAAACCAAGCTCCGTAAACCGAGAGGGAGGCTAGAGTCCTTTAAGGACTGATGAAGCCAAGGAGTAAATAAGTATTTCAAATTCCTAACATGGCCGTTGCAACTTCGAGCGGAGTACACTGATCAGTTTCTAAATCTGACATATGAAGAGCTGCAATGAATAAATAAGATTTACTCAAGAAACTTGTACATAATTGCAAAATATACTTACAATAGCTCTCGAAATTAAAAAGGAGTGACAGACGAATTATTGTAGATTTTTTGGATTTTCTTTACAACGTCGTTTATAGAAGTCAGAATAACTCTCTCCAAAGCAGGTTAGATTTATTAGCCTACTCAATCTTCTACCTTAAACTAATTCCTGGTTTAATAACATTTCTTAAATAATTTGTTATGCACGTTTGAAGAAAAGTACTATATGTTATTCGGAGCAAAAGTATCTTTATGTGGCTCGATTGGAATTATCTGCCTAGCAAGCTCGGCTGGACTGTTCAGCCACGCCACATAAAGTATAGCTTTTGCTCCTAACCACATAATACACTATATTACACAATCCCAATAATTGAATCTTTTTAGCAAACACGAAAACTACCCCAATTCCGTGATACTTTTGAAATCCTGAAAGTATTTCTGTATTGTGCTTCAAAAAAATTACTTGTTTTACATGTATAGTAATTGAATTTTTGAACCTCCCCTGGTATATATTTTTATATTTTTTACCAGTCTTGTGACGCGTAATTAATTTTTAGGTACATGTACAGGTGTATAAATTTTTGAGTAACGAATACCGATACTTCCCAATAACTATTGAATTCGATCTTTGTACAGCTATAGATCAAGACTATTTCGATTTTGGTTCATGGAGTAAATGTGGAAATCTGGGAACCACCTGCACTTACATGAAGGTATGAACGTAGGGTAAATACATACCAAAGTGATTAGACATTGTTTTAAGGGAATTACTTATCGGTTCTGCAACTGGATACCTGATTCGACGAAGTTCCCGCCCCATATTCCAAGTGGCGACTATAAAATAGATCTGTCTTTCAGAGTTAATGGGACAGTATTTTTTAGATGTGCTTGGTTTGGGTCGATTGTGGAAAAAACCGAATGGAATTAGCTTTCAAGCGAAAAGCTATTGATGCTACAGTAGTAGATGCTACATAATGTTAAACTTCTGTTTTAGCCCTAGCCTACCTAAATTTGTTTGGTTCTTTTGCATTTTTCTTTAATTGGCTAACTTAAGCGACTATCTCTTCTTCGTTTAGTTTTCCTTATTTTATGGATCTATGTCATCATTGGTATACCCCTTCTTCCTTTTCACTTTCAACCGCATCTAAGTTAATCGGTTTGCTTTTCCATATGATGAAGTACTTCCTACCAGCTTCTTCGTGTATATTTATTTTCCCATAATAAGTTTCGAAAGTGCCCATGTTTTGTCCGATCGGTCCAATAGTCTGTAACATAAATTTTTTTAAGGCTTTAGGTTTTCAAATTGAATTCCAGTCCACTCTTTTCGAATGTTGACCTTCTTAATTTTGATTTTCTTCATTTCTTAGTTTTGTTGTGCTTTTCTATTCTTATTTGTTTAGCTGTATGTTCAACTACTTGTTCTATAAATGGCGTTCAGATTCTAATTGCCTTCCTATCTTACCAATTACGTTTTATAAGATTTGCTGCTAGGATAATACCATTAAGCACATCTTCTTCAGTGATCGAGATGCTTTTCATTCTCATTTATTGCTTTTTTGATCACATAGGTCTGTTCAGATTAATTCTCTTGCTGAATAATTGTCGATCCATGCACTTGTTTAGCTCTCTGGTTAATGTTTAAAGCTATAGAGATCACTCAATCTAAAGTTCTAAAATGTCTTATCTTATTCAAAGTTCTGTTTGCTAATATTGCAACTGCTCTTATTGATACATCTTCAATTTACAGTTATAGAGTGGCTATCCTTAGCTTTGTTCTGCATAGTTTATTACTTACTGGTTTTCTTTGCACTTGAAGAAGTAATGAAACAAATCTTAGTTTTTGGGTTTAATTCTTCTATCAACAATTCTTCTCTAGCTTAACCGGGTAGGCTGATTTAACTCAGCATGTAGGGCTTTCCAGTTTCTGGCAAATGGAGATAGTTAATTCCTTTGTTATATGTTAAGAATCTTAGCCATGAGACATGACGCTGTTGAGCACCTCGATGGATCAAAATTATATCTTTTATCAAATTTATATATCATAAGTAGTGCATGTACTATGCAAGACCAAAAAAACTGGGACAAATATTGATAGAGAGTTTAGCATAATTTGGTCAGCTTCAACAAGACTTTAAACAATTACATTTGTTATAACAATATTGATTCATAGTTAAGTTAGAAATACCTAGCAACTGTACATATTAAGGCAGTCACATTCACAACAGACCATACTAACTGGTTTTTTTGTCTTGCATAGTACCATAAATCAATGGTAAAGGCTTTGCCTTAAGTTATAATGCTGACCGTCAACCCTCGGAGGCATTACATCAGCTCCTCTCTTTTTTTTCAGCTTGTATCCGTCCACTGAAGGACATAGCCCCCCTCTAGCTGTTTTCCAGCTATACTCTTCACATCATCGGCTCATCTCTTTTGCGGCCTTTCTCTTAATTTCCCGTGGTCTCCAATTTGTTATTCTTTGTTTGAATTTTTGTGTTTTTTGTTGCCACGTGTCCGACCCATTGTCACATGAGTCTCTCTATATGCTTTATCACGTCTGTTGCCCTTTTCTCTGTTACGAATATTAATATTTCAAACCCTGTCTTTTAAAGCGATTCCCAACATGGCCCGTTCCATCGCCTTTTGCTTTACACGAAGTTCTTCTACGGTTTTTCTTGTCAAAGCCAATGTCTGCAGTCCGTATGTAGTTACGGAAAATATTCAACTATTCATCGTATAGCCTACGTTTTAGATTTAACGGTACACCTATGTTTTTCAGTATAAAACTGAATTTCCCAAAAACTCCCCATTGTAGTTGGATTTTGTTTATTTCGGCTACTTGATTCTCTTTTCATTTCTTAATAACATAAATAATGTGTATGTATTGCTTTACGTTTTCTAGGGAAACGCTATCGACAGCAATATTATTTTAGGTATTGCTCATTATTTGCGTTTCAGATAGGTTCATTTTGATCCCTATTTTCCTCGATTGCTCATTGGAACCTTCCAAATGGTTTTCAGTGCGTCTGTGTCTACAGTCACTAGTACTATATAGTCAGCTAACTTTAAGTGAGTTAATCGTACACCATCCACGTTTAGGTCCGTCTTCTCCCACACCATTTGTTTGGATATATGGTGTTGAACAACGGGCTATTATTATTAATTAGTATTAGGTATCTTGTAATAATGTAATGTATTACCATGAACGCATTTTAAACCTTTATGAATATAATTGTAATTCATAATATTTGAAGCATATCAAACATTATCTTATAGAATATTTCAGAAGTGTGCTGGTGTAATTTTTGTAAATAGTATAAAATAGCATTGGCCTTGGTAATAATTTGTAAAACAGTATTAAAAATAGTGTCAGCCTTAGTTTGAACAAAATGTAAGATCGAGAACAAACCATTGGAGAAAAGATGCCAAACTGTGAGATGGTGTTAATTTAGCCTCCCCAATAAATAATTGTTAATTCTTGAATAAATACGCTTTTCTCAACTCAATGTATTTTAAAATTAATTCTATATTCTTCGAGTGTGCTGTAGTAGTATGCATTGATTCATAGCACCTTCGCAGAAGTTTAAAAAGGTGTTTGTACTGTGCACCGAGGGTTGTTTTTCCGAGACTGTGGGCACTGAAATCGGATCCTTGTGAGGTAGAGGTAGACAGCGAGTTTCGTGGTGAGCATTGGAGCCCCAGGTGTTATAGTCCAGTCAAATTATCGAAAATACATCGATTTTTTTGACAAAAATACTACCTGAAAAGTAAAAATGCATTTTTATAGAAAAATCCCGTACAATTCAATAAACTACAATGTAACAACTGAATCATTGGAGAAATGATTCAAAATGGTGGTCAAAGTAATGAAAAAGCGGTTTTTTACATATAAAAGAGCAAAAACGAGATGAAAAAAATTACAAAAAATATAGACTTGTGTAGCTTAACAAAACAAATAAACCAAACTTTCGATGGTCAAATTCGATTAGTAGAAAGAAAGTTACCACCAAAAAACCGCTAAAAATGACCGATTCTGCAATTCTTTTTCACTTAAAAAAATATATATAACGTTAAAATTTTCAGAAACCATAGTACTCGGTGAGCGGAAAACGTACGTTTTTAAAATTTGCAAACTGTTGATTATTTTTTGCATAAAATTGCGCATACTTTAGCTGAAGACTTATAGTTTAACATAAAAATTATTTCGCAATTATTGACTGTGTATTATTTATTGGGAACCGATTAGGCGTCGCAAAATTCATGTTCCGTTCAGATCGGTGCGGTGGCGCGTAGCGATAAGCGTGGTGGAGAGAAGCTTTGAGTAGGCCACTCCGCTTGGCGTTTACTTGGCCTGCACAATGTAGGCAGAATATCCTTCCTTTTTTTAAATTTATATAATTATTCTAATAATAATTATAAGAATCATAGTATTAATTAGAAGAGTAATTATAACAACTAATTATTTCATTTCTAAACTATCATTAAACATGAAAGTTATACATATATTTTTTTTTAATTTAAAAACAATTGAATAATCGGCCATCTTTAGCGGTTTTTTGACGATAACGTTTTTTCTACTTAATAGATTTTGAATATCGAAAGCTTGCTTTATTTGGTTTTTTAAGCTAGACAAGTGTATTTATCTTGTACATTTTTTCATAGCTTTTTTGCTTTTTTATATGTAAAAACAGTTTTTCTCTACTGATTCAACTGCTACATTGTAGTTCAGTGAATTCTACGGGATTTTTTCTATAAAAATACTTGCTGAGGCTCGATTTAAGCCCTATTTTCCATTCCAAAAGCAACAGAAAGGTAAGCAAAGTTCAACCTAAAAGATTCGTTTTTAGTGAATTTCTTAGCGGCGTCGGTTTTATATGCATTTCCGGCAGAAGTGTTATCTGAGTGTTTTTTGTTTGTGACGTCTATTTACTTACTGTAATTGTTATCACCTAGGCAACGTTTTAATTACGTAATCACAAATAATTGTCTTTTATAGCGAACTTGATTTGCGAATTGTGAGGCTGGATCGCCATATTTCAATTCATTTCCCATTAGTTAAATAATATCCTGTATTGTAGCGATCCCATTAGTTAAATTAGTATTATTCAAAGTGTTTACAGATTAATTTATTAAAAATAATACGACGATAATTAAGTTTATAGCAAATGTATTTCCTGTAATTTATACAAATCTAAATAGTACTTGCTAGGATATAGAGACCCGACCCATATGAGATTAGAATCATTTGTTGTACACAGAATTAAATTATTATAACCAAATCAAGTAAAATAAGCCAAAACAATATATTAAATTTTTATGCCCATGGCATATTAAGTAATAAAAATTAAATTCTTGTGCAATTTGATTAGCTACCTAAAAATTCGGTTATTGGAATCTTTATTTATAGTTGATTAATTAACTAGATATTGTGCCCTTTTATCAATTCAATCGTATATTCGTTATTGAAATAACTCGCTCTGGAAGCATAAAAACTATCCCTCTCACAGGTTGGGTCTCTACAAATATTAGTCCTATGACAACTTTATTAATTAGTATTGGGTCAAACAAAAACCAAAAAAGTTCGATGTCAGTATAACCTTTACAAACGAATTGATATAAACATGATCGAACGCAATATTTTATAATTAAGTGAGAAAACAACATATTTATTTATGGAGCATGTAATTATATAAAACTTTTTATGGTTTTTGGCAACAGTAGCTGCTAAATCCAGCCATATGGATCACCTCGTCGCATTCAAAACAGCAGGCTATCTGAATCCAAACAAAGCAAGCCCCACCAGGCGCCTGCTGATACTGCAACTCTCCGTCCAGTAGAATCGGCTTTTTACGACCTCCTCAGAACTCACCAACAGTTCATGCAACCAAAATACGGCCTCTATCTTTACCAGCTGCTTACCGAAGTCTCCAATTCGGCTGATACCCCAAACAACTCCAAAATTACCAGCATTAGCACTCAAATCAACTCAGGGCTACACCAATATCAACCAATACAATAAAACAATAATTATGGGTAATGTTAAGTTTAATTATTAGCATTTTTATACAAAATTCGAAACCCAACACAAAACTTTTTTAAAGGTACCTCAGAAGGCAACCTATTATTTTTACTTAAACTTGTCTCCTAGTTACACAATTTTAAATTGTTTTATATGTGTACAAACTAGTAGTTCCTGAGTTATCATCTTAATAAATGTTATATTTTCACAGTTCAAACGAAGGATCTTTTTCGATCAGACATACAGTCCACATACCACATGTTCTACTTCAGTATGATTCATAGCCTTTCCAATTACCTCTTACGTTTTATTACCTGCCTTCTGCGATTTTTATTAAAAAAAAACTCTCATAACGTATTGCAATTCGATACAAAATTTAACATGACCTAATACTGTTTGCACACTTTAAAGAGTAAGATCATAATATATGTATGTATGTATGTATTATCTGTAACCTCTTTTACCTTGCGGTGTAAAGTCTGGTGCTGTATGCGCTGGAATCTGGCGGTACAATGCTCAACTTGCCCCGGATTCGGGATACAGAGCTGGAGCGCGCCTTTGTTGCTCGCGCAGCAACCATTGCGTGAGGTGTGTGTCTTGGTGATCTGTTGACCTTGTGACTCTACCTCTTAGGTCTGTGGTTCTGAGTAGAGCACAGTTAATTTGGTGCCCAACTGTGAATGGTCTCACCGAGCCCGATTCCAATCGCCAAGGTTACGGAAAAATTCCGACCCTCGCGAGATTCGAACCGAGGACTTGCTTAATGCAAGCCTGGCGCTTACCCAACTGCGCCACGCGGCTAGATCATAATATATATGTACGTAAAATAATAATTTATTGGTATATTTAAGTTAATTAAATGTAAAATCTTCTCGCTTTAAACCAATAACAATCTGTAAATATTACTTTTTAGAGCATGACATCTCAAGCGAGCCTTGTTTCATTTATTAGTTGTGCATGTTTATTTAAAACCCCATATTAGGATTATTATAACATATAAATCCTTGTTTTTATTAAGCAATATTAATATACACAGTGGGCCAAAAAAAAAACGGTACAAGTTTGGTACTCTCATATATCTTCGTAAGTTATAAATATCCGACATAATAATTTGCTTTGCTTGACGCCACTTTGAGAGCGAACTCGTGGGCCGAAATGGCTGATTTTAGTGTCAATCGACTCAGTGCGACGCAAGTAAGCGAGTAGTAAGGTTTTTAGAATTTTTATAAGTGACTTTTTTATGTGGATTTGCTAACCTCAAATTAACTCGACACAGAAAATGGATCACTTTTGTACAAATTATTATTTCGCGCCCAATTTGGGTGCAGAACACTGGTTTTTAAATAATTAATATAACAGTGAAACAAAAATACAATTAATCATTTTTGCAATCTACCAAGTGTAAACATCTTGTTTTTCAAAGAAATATTTAATGCATTCATTATTATTGAAAATATGAATATTTCCAATTTGTACAGTTTTTTTGCCCACTGTGTATATAGCTGGTTGCATAACCGCATGCTCCAAAGACTGGTCGAAAACAGTCTCGACAGTTAAGCAACGTTCGTGTCGGTCGGCAGTCGGACGGGTGTGAGACCTATAGTGGAAGTAAAATCGCAGTCGCCGTGCCTCGGAAAGGACGTTAAGCCGTCGGTCCCGGTTGTCATTTCGGTGACAGTCGTTAGGTTACGTCAGAGGCGCTCACGCAACCTGAAAACTCTGACACGAGGCTTCCTACCACGAGCCATACGATACAGACAATAGTAAATATTAACGATTGCATTTTAACCAATCCTGTCTTTTCGTAGCTTAATTTAATTATATAGCGTTTAACTGTCATAACTAAACACGAATGTTGCGGGTCCAATACCATAGCAACATTTTATAGATAGCTTAGGTGAAAGAGTGTCACATTGCCGAACGCATTACCAAGATGCATTTTCTGTGCTTTTGTATTCTCGTCCATTTCAATGTGATAAGTAGCCTGTTCATAGATGTTTTTATTCGCCAATCTATTCTAGTGTATTCCAGTGCTGTTACGAAGGGGTCCTTCCTTCGATACTGTTGGTATAGGAACATTTTATTCTGTAGTTTTCTCTATTAGAGCTCTAATAGTTTCTAAATGGTCAGTAATACTACACACTTTCGGATTTCTTTGAGTATTCAACTCAACCCCTTCATGTTTCAACTATTAACCAATCATAATTTAGTATTTTAGTTATTTGTAGCAATCAGCGTAAAATTGTGCAACAATTCCGCTAGAGGAATTTTAATGACAATTTATTTTCTCTTTTGAATTTGACAAACAATTTATTTCACGTCAGCAGATTTTCATTTACAAGGAGGACGTGATATAATTTATTAATGACTGAGAAATGTCAATTTTGTTGGTTGAATAGTCCTTCAAATGCCGTTTGTAGCCGACGAATTGCATAAATTTTTGTCAAAGTGTTTATTCGTGTTTATTGCATCAAAATTGGTCTCGTGCTGAGTAATAAACACTCATATACTTTGACAAATATTTTCGGTGATTCGTAGACCGCTCGCGGTATTGTATGTGATAATAATTTGAGTTTTTTTTCTGATTATATTTCGTTATTTTATTGTATAACCTCGTAAGTTTGATGGTATTATTCTTTCGGGAGTGCTGTTATTTTTACGTTATTAAATTCTGGTGCTCCTTTTTGGGTTTTTTCGTTTTTCCATCAGTTACATTGTTTTTGCTTGAAGTTCAACTAACTTTTAAATTTTAACCTTGCTACAAATATTTTTTTCGAATTATTGTTACGTAATTTGCTATTTTATATGTTGTTTCGTTTACATCCTAGGTGTTTAACGTTCTGAAAGGTTCTAGTATTCCTTTTGGTTTATTTTTATATTTTCTTTGTTGATTTCTAAGCATTTCTGTTGGGAATTTGTTTTTAATTAATAATTTCTTTCTCTCCGATATTGTATTTACTTTCATGCGTGCTTGAACCATTCGGAGGCCGCTGAATTGATTTAGAGGTGTGACATTTTTGCATATGTGTTTGTTATTGGAAAGTACAAAGGTTATGTCATATTTTATCCGTCAATCCGGACTACGCCATGCTTACAACCTTTTAGTCTTTTTCTTATCATTAGAAGGTATTTACACAAAATATTTTCTCACTCCTAAAAAAGTATGATAGCATGTCTCCTCTGTAGTTTCTCTTCCCTAGTCCGAAACTTTCAATGTATTCGTTATTATCTGTTTGTTTCCTTCTTTCTTTTGCGGTAAAGTCACCGGTAACTATGGTGTAAGAACTCTTTTGAGGTTATTGGCACGTGTTATGTCTTGATATAGTTGTTCTATGGTTTCAGCATCTGCGCTTGTCGTTAGTGCATATCCGTGAATTAGTTGCATGTAATATCTGTTGTTCAGTTTTACGATGAGTTGTATTGTGACGCTTCGCGTGCCTCCAAATTCTTTTAGAACGTTTTAATTACCGTTATCAATTTGTAGGCGCTATCACGGTCACAAGAACTCGTGGCCCGCAAATATTTGGAGCCACGCGGAGGGTAAGAAAAACTTGGAAGAGAAATGCTGCTGATAGTCCGATATCGGCCAAGTCTAAACCGACGAGTTTGGCAAGCTTCGCCGGGCCGCAAAAGTCACGCATTCCTACTCTCCGGCTGCCACCTAACTATAATGTTTTAGCCCCACTCTAGGTTCACTAGGTCGGTCGCCTTGAAGCATATAAAAGAACAATGCCCGCTCAGTCCGAAAACAGATCTAACCCGTTCCTTTCAGAATCCAGACCAGAACTTGAGCCCCAGCCAGATACTCTTGGGTCTTCGGGTCCAAAAAGCTCCACCAGTCATCGCCAGTTCAGCTACTTGTCCGTGAAAACCAGAACCCTTTGCCGAACTACCTGACCAGACACCTCCCTTGCCCCGGTTAGTAAAACTGCCGAAGCAATCCTGTTCATAACCTACTCGGTCCTGATAATTCTCCAGCGCAATAGAAGGCTTTGCCGCTTATTATTAACTACCCCGTCCTGGTAATCCTTCAGCGCAATGGAAGATCTTGCCTCTTATAATTAACTACCTTGTCCTGGTTTCAACTTAATTCGCAAGGCGTGAGCTTGCTTTATGTTTGAATTGTAAATTTAGCGCGCGCCGCGGCCGCTCAAATTTTGACGCCGTTCGTTTAATGAGCGATAGTCCAGCAAGGTCACGCTCGGTCTCTGAAATCCGCAATTTCGTTTAGCTAACGCGGCGAGCGTTTATGTTTTCCAGGCTTAGGGTAGCTGTTTCAACTGAAATGGAATTATTTAATTTTGGTCTGTTTATAGCGATTCGCAATACAGGATTAAATAAAATAAACACCAGTACAGACTTGGCTCGGATCTCTCTAACTTCAGCTGTTAACAACCATGGGCCAGAGCTACTCATGAGAATTAAAAACGTAAAGTAATCAGAACTTAATCTTGAGCATAAGCGTAAAATTGCTAAAATCACGTAGCATTGCAATATGGAAATCGGAAAGCGGCTAGTACTTATTCACCAGATCTTCAATCTTTCGTACAATTAATCCTATACCTCCTACGCTATGGTAAGTTTTTCAAGTGTGTTGTTATAGGGTATGTCCCGATTTTAATAGTGTTTTCTTCTCCTTCGACTATAGTCTCGCATAAACTTACAATGTCCTATTTTATAAATTTAAGTTCTAGTTGTATTTCGTCTATAGGATCGCCTGTCCTCCTTACTCTGTGTAACTACGTGGTTTTCATGTGTGTTAGCTTTACTATGTTTCGATCTTGGTATTATAGGCAATTTTTTGCCTCACCAGCTCCGATGAAGCAGGATCCTTTCGGGGTGTGGGATTAGCCTTACACCCACCGGGGACTCATTCTGGTTATTTTAAATTTCGCCGTTTTGGAGAATTGGAAGGTTTTTGGCCATAATCGTCTACGCTCGTTAAGCGGGTTAAAAGGTGGTTAGGACAAATGAGGGATATAATTGGTTGAAGGTTGGGACATAATTTTTTACAAATTATCAGCTGTTAAGAAGTGGGACAAAGCCAAACCTCGCGTTGGCTAGGTCGCGTAGCTAAAATCAGCTTATCCTCCACCGGGACTGCAGAAGATTTTCTATCCGCTAACATATTGCCAGGGCTACAAAGTGCAATATCTAATCCTTATCAAAAGACCAATGGCGTCCCCTTGGGGTTATATTTTGAAAATAGACGCTATCCTCGTCTTTTACTTATTTGTTTCGCAGATGACATTTAATATCCCAGCAGCTACAATTTCAGGTCTTCTAGATATAATTTATAAGTTCTTACAATATAATATTTCGAATATATCGAATCCATCGAATAGTAAGTAGTTTTATTACTTAGTTTATTCCTCTCGCCTTGCTAATGCGATATTGAATCCGTTATTATGAAAAGTATCTTTAGTTTTGTAATATTGTTGCTGTATTTACTTAAATATCTAAATGTATTACTAGGTATATCGCTTTAAACATGCCCCTTTCGCAACTCTTATTTCCAATTAAGATAAACACCAATTAATGCAAGGTTACCTTTGCACTACAAAATTTTTTAATCTGAATTAAAATTTACCGCTATATTTAAAAGTAGCTAAATTTAATGTGGCTTTGCTTACATACGCAACAGGTTATTTAACTCAAAAACAGAAAATTTACAGCAAATAACTCACAAGAACAATTTAAACGCATAAACGAAATTCTAGGTTGTTTATTCTGAATAAAAATCGCCACATCAGACCTCGCATGCAAAAAACCTTTTGCTGGCGTTAGCACCTAGGCACAGTTCATTTAAAACAAAAATATTATCCTATAATTTAAATATGTTAGAATCAACCCTTGCATCTCACAAACGCTAGGAATCCAAATAAGGCAAACCCGGTGATACGCAACGTAGCGTAAACTAGGCTCGATGCAATCCTAATTTAACCCCTAGAAAATAGCCCAGGTAACTCCAGAAGAATATAAAACCAGAACGCCCAGCTTGCTGAAGACATTTGCGACTTCGATCCGGCGCCGGCGGCCCGACCAGCAGCTCTACCTGGAAGGGCTCTCTGCTCTAAGCCCCGTTGGGAATACCACCGAGATCTACCGAAACAGTAAGACTTGAGTCCAAGAGCCTCATCTCTCCTAGTAGTCCCTAGAGCTTACCTGAATCTGTTTACTTTATTTTGTCAAATGTTTTTATCCTGCATTGTATATTTTCTTAGACCTGTTAAACCTGTTTACTTTGTGGATGCGGATGTTCCCGTTCTTTATTGTAAATTTACCTGAACCTGCCTTCCCCTTGGAAGCTGCCCTTCCAGCCCATTCTCCAGCTAAAGGCAATTAAAGGCACAACGTACCTGCACAAAGGACGTTTTCTATTCGGCATAGGCAGAAAAGTTCCGTGGCACCACCATAGGCAAATCTCAGCACCCACTCCGACCCCGATAAACGCATTAAATTTGGCTCGAAAGCCGCCAAATTTGCAAGGCATCGTCGGACTATTATCAAGGTAAAAATTTCACATTTGCATCTCCCCAAATATAGCAACAGGGGTCGGCGAATACCAGCACTATTTGATTCACTTCCGGAGAGAATCACAAACCATCGCCATTTGGCATTCACATTTAATCTTATATTTCCAGGCTCTGTTCACTTGAACTATTGCGCTGTTCTACGCGAATTTTACAGAGATCCTAGTACACCAACATACCAGTTCATGTACGGTGGGTTGCATACCTTCCAGGCCTAGCTTGCAAGGTTCCTTGTCCGGTATAAAACGTTATTTATAAATTTTGCACTTACGTTATTAAACCTAGGTTAAGAATTAGTTGTTAACTATTTTCGAACAATATACAATTTATTTCTATTGTGTTATCTGTCTATACATCTGAGTTATTAATCAAACCCTGAGCATCTGCTGATCCACCCAGAGCAAAAATTTATATAAATTTATAAAATAGCAGAAAAAAATCAGACATACAACTTCTTTTTACAGTGGTCCCTTATAATTAGTCAAAAATTAGATTTTTTATTTTTAAGCATTTGTTAAAAAAATTTCAAAACTGCAAATTTTACAGAAACCGTAAAAAATATAGCGTTATTTCAACAGACAAATTTTGTCTAAAATGTTAAGGTAAATTCAAAAATGTAATTATATTCTGGGTGCTCTATTTAAAATAGGAGTTAATAAAACAAATAGAAAAAACAAAAGAAATTTATTTTAGAGGTATTCAACTGGAAAATCACCTATCTCACAACAATACACATTTTTTTTTAAATCGAAAAAACTGAAATATCATAAGAGTAAACACCATACTTCCAGTTATGCGATTTTCTTCAAAAGCTTGCTGTCACATCTAGATAGTACACAAAACGTATATATGAAATTTCAACGCCATACCTCTTTTTGTTTTTGAGATATTCTGTTCACAGACAGACACACATACACATACACAGACAGACCAATAAACAAAAACATGCTTTTTTCGAATTTTTGGGGTAAATCCAATAGGTACTTCCTTTATCGTAAAAAAAGTAAAAACTGCCGGACCGTTAGATGGCGCCTTTCGCACGGGACCAGTAAATTAACCAAATATTACACACCCGGAACTACAAATCATCACCAGCCCTTCTATTTTCTGCGTTGGACACCAGGCTCGTATAATGGTAGCTCTACCATTTGTTTTATTCCGACCATTTCTCCTGCAGATAACCAAATCCAACTGTGTTACCTTATAGATTTCTCGTATAATCGTAGCTGTAAAGTTGTCTCGTTGCTCACAGGTTGCCTCAGCTTGCTGTAATTGTAGGATTTCAACCTTGTTGTGGTCGACTGATCGCACTCAAATAAAATAAACACAGGTAAGCGTCACAACGAGTTAGTTGTTTTCACAACTCAGCTCTGAACCCTATTTTTTATAAAAATAGCTGAACTTTTTTTAAAGTAAAGAAATTAACATGCTGTTTTACACTGGCAAAATATGGAAAAGAAGAGAGCACAGCTCAGCGAACGGCTCTATAGTAACTGCAATTTGTTTTAGAACGAATGCTATCGCATTAATTTTATTGGCTGATAATGTGCGCTATCATTAGAATTTACTCTAAATTGTACAGCAAAAACGTATTTCCTAAATTAACTAAACAGATTAAACTAAAACGAAATTAAAATTAACACCATTAGATAGGTTATTTTACAAGGATTGTTTTAACATGGTGTATGACCTATTTGCTTTAATTTAAGTCTAAATTGTAGCATTCTTCAGTTATTAGCTCTTATTTTAACATTTTTCTACTCCTTTGTTAGTAAATTGCTATTTAAGCACTGTTTACTTGATCAGTAAATTCGTTATTACAAACAGTGTTACGTGATTGCTAACACGTATTTTGTTAATACGTTACAGTTAACTTTAGAAATACGTTTGGTTACTATAGTTACGTATATTATACAGTTGTTGTTTATACGAAACGGTGTAGGGCTATGACTTCAGCCGCCTAATTTTTAAGATGCGTGACAGTAATGATTTTACAGTGCGTAACTTTTCCAACTCGCGTGTAATATGCTTCCTACAACTCTTGTTGCGTAATATTCTATTAAGTAACACTATTACAACATACATCTTATTTTACCTCTATTACATACATGTGAAGCTATTCCGAATGAAATTACATAAATTACAAGCCTTTTTCAGTTTGACACGTCCCAACAAGCTATATTTAACTATTTACAACATTTAGCCACTCAAGGGCATAAATAACTATTAAAATAGTTTTCTACGCCAACATTTGCATTTAATAGCATCATTTTGGTTATCTTATATAACTTTTTAATTGAATCGTTTATTTAAGAAGGATCCTAAATTACTTTTTAATGTTTTGAGATAAGAACAAAAATGTGATTAATTTACTTGACACTTAATTTATTTTTATTTAAAAAAAATATATTTTGTAATAGTCCCTAACATATATATACGAAAAAATCATACGGTTTTTATAACTGGGATACAAAATTATATATAAATACTTAGGTCCTTTAATAGATAAAGACAAAGATTACATTTAGAAGTTTATTTTTTAGTGGCAAAGATGCAAAAGTGTTATCATAATGTTGTACAAAACGGAAGATCTCTATTCTAAAGTATATACTAAAAAGACTATTATTCAGATATCATAAGTTGTTGGTATTCTAAGTTATGTTTTGTAACTGCTTCGATTTGACACTTTTTGTATCCCAGCTGTTGATTATGTTTTTAAATCAGCTCTGATATATTAGATCATAGAATTTTGGAAATATTACTGTTTTTTTGTAATCGGTTAGCTTGGGATATGTACGAAAACGAAGAATTACAGACTTTTTTTCTGCACTACGCTAAAGACTAACTTGAAAGGTTTCTCAATAGTCTTTGCATTGACCTGATTTCCTTTGTCGTTCTCGTAGAAAGTTGCTTTTACACGAGCTCGATTTATTAGATTTTTCAAGTATTTATCTCCTTTTTAAGCACCCCGTTTCAGGTACAGTCACTTTCCTCAATATTACTACAGCTTTGCAATTTACTTAGTATCAACTTATTACTTATTTTTAACTTAATGCACATACAGCAACGTGAAATTAATTTTTTAAGATTCTTTGAGTTAAAAACCTACACAGTGCACAAGCTCAGAAGAGTTTAGTGGAGAAAGTTACTAAGTCATAGCTGACTTAGACTCTTTGGAACTAAATGGAAACATTAACACTAGTTGTGGCTATTATAAATTCAAGTGTGATTTTATATTTGTATAAGTAGGTAGGAATTGCACCCAGGGGAATTTCAGTTTATAATATCCAGACCTACAATTTAAAACAATTAATATGTCTACCAGTCAACTTAAAACCTATCCTCACTGCAAAAATAATAACCAGAAGCCCATGTACCAACACAATTAAATCCAGTAACAATACCTATTACCAATAGTTTCCCTAGACTGCATTTCCATATGAATGTATAAGCACGATTCGAAGCGGGGCCCTTTAGATTTCCCGAGGGTCTCTTCTGGATTCCTTCAACACCAGTGAAAACAATTTTGTTTATTTACAGTGCCAATAAGATGAGCTTATTATGGTAATGAGCTTTGTCACTGAAGAGAATGATATCTACTCCGTTTTTGTCACTTAATTGATTTGATCTTCCTGTATTATTTTATTCCTTTATGGATGAAATAACGTTGTTAGCTCAGAATTCATGCGTAATGGAGTCATAGAGTGTAATTACCAGAGTCCGTCAAATGCCACTTTGCCCTGTTTCTTACTGTAGGCCTCTTTAGAACCTGATTGCGTATTTAGGTGTTTCACGTAGTAAGGGGTGGAATGAACCACATTTGTTGGTGCCATAAATGCTATAAAATGCCTTTTTTTATGATAAATGCTATATTTTGAATAAATGCCATATTTTAATGATATATTTCAATCAAAATCATTATTATGTGGCTAATTCACAACAAAGAGGCTTCCAAATTTCAAAATAAACATGCAGAAGTTTTGGTGAGTGCCAGGTACTAAGGTCGATGACCCGGGGTGGGGTGACCGCTCGTCGCGCACCTCAACGCTCAGGTAAGTCTCCCGTTACGTCCACACGTCCACCCCGCGCTTTACCCCTTCCCTTCAATGCACCTCGGATACCTACGTTTCACTAATTTGCCTTGTGCCCGTCGTTTTTATCAGTTCACTTTCTCTTGTGTATTTGTGTTGTGGGATTTTTAACATTACTGGTGACATTTTTTTCAAAAATTTTATTATGCCTAAAGTTCCAGTCGCATTATGCTCGTTATATAAAAAGTGGATTGCGGATCACACGGACTTTAAAGTGGAAAATGGCAAGATTTTTTGCCGTCCATGCATATTTACTTAGTGATAGGCGTTTACATTTCTCTATGGATAGTGTAGCTTCTTATTTGATAACATTTTGCAATTCAAAATAAAATGTTTGTTTGCTGTTCTGTCCTATAAATCGTTATTTTTATTGATGAATTTAAATGTAGAACCTGGTCCTGCTACATATAATCTGAATAAATGGTACCTATACTGAAGCTATTAATGAGTGCAACTTTTTGAAATAAATACTTACCACTTTTTATGCTTTATTTTGAAATAAATGCCATATTTTGAAAAAAATAAATGCCATTTTGTTATGCTATATTTTGAAAAAATACGGGAATGTTTTTACGGACTCTGGTAATTACTGATGTATTAATTGTTCTACTTAGCCTACTTACAATAACCAATTCATTTAAAACTACGAACCATATTTAAATTATTCATAAAATAGTACTTAGCCAGTGTTATAAAAACCTAATATGGTGCCGATAATAAAAAATCAAATTGTTATGGTTTCAGATAGTTCGAAACGTTCGAACACATTTTTAAGTAGCTGATAAAATTTGCGATAGAATTTAAATATTTGTTTGGAGAAATTTTCACCGACTAAAGCATTAACAACGTATTATAGGGTATGTTATCTTTGTATACCCAAGAAATGTTTCAAATACGATGCCTTTCAGATGTCTACATGTTTGCCTGCCTTCAAAATGTATTCCTAGATATTTAACTTCTTGCGCGTTTGGTATCGACATATTATTACTTCAGCATAAATTCCACTTCAACAATAAATCTGTTTTCCACGTGATTCTAACGAGAAGAAGTCCTCTCAGCTCTAAGAATTTGCACCCGCTTACTTTAGCATCAAACGGAAAACCTCTGCTGATCTAAAAGTCGTATTTGAGGGTAATATTCATAGCGCAAGGTTTTCTTACAGATGTCGAGTTGTTTTATTTTCAAAAAGGAATATAAAGAATGTAGATACTAAAAGTAAGATAATAATGGGTGAATCACTCTTGCATCACAGTTTGGTGAGAGTGCTGGGCATAGATTTGGTACTGTATTTACTTTGTTAATGTGTAGAATTAGATATAGGTACCAGTACTATTTTGGCAATTATCTAATAGTATATTACATAACAAGTCACGAAAATGACACATATCGTATGAGTATATTTGAGAAACAAAGCGTGGCGAAGACCAGTGCCTTAAAACACGAGTATGCGATATACTTTCGAAAGAGTTCTATAAACTATCTTTCGCATGATCACAAAAAAACGCATTTATTTACTAGCAACATTATATTGTTCTTCTTCTTCTTTTTTTATTCCTATTTTGCCTAGGATTTCTCCTGTTTGGCTTGGCCTTTTTATTCTACTGATGATGATATCCAGCTCTGCTTCCGTGGATTTACAGTTCTTGCAGGTTTTTGTAAGCCGGTTATCTTACATTCTTTCTACATGATTGTTACATTCTTTCTTCCTGGTTTTTATCGATTTCACTACATCTTGCATACCGCAGCGTTGTCTTATATTGTTCACCTTCATCATAGATACAAAATATGAAAAGCTACAAACATAACTCCCTAGGGACTTTTTCAGACATGCGTAGCAAAAGTATCTTTATGCCGCTCGGCTGCCGAGCTTGCAAGGCAAATAAACCCTCCAGCCACGTCACATAGAGTATAACTTTTGCTCCTAATAACATAATATACTATTATTTCGTTTTGAGAGATAATTAAGGACTGTGACTAATAAGAAGAGTTTCAAAGGTTGATGTGCAAAAGTACAAAGTAATTGACACTTGGAGGGGAAAACCATGAGTTTTATATAACAGTTACAGGAGCTTGGAGTTGTAGAAAAGAAAAACCGCAATAGATAGCGACAAACAATAATCGATGTTATGTGACATTTATCAAGATTCAAAAATTATACAATCAAGGACTGAATTTTGTGACAGAAGTATCAAAATTCTCTTCAGTGAAAAGTGGTCTAAACGATTGTTGCCTGCAGAGAGATTCCGCACAGTATCGAAAATAGTATTTCCAGAAGAACTTCTAACAGTGAGAGATAAGACAAAACTTCTATTTATCGACAAGAGCACTCCATTGGTAGACACAATCTATGTGTTTGCTAGCAACATAGCTCATATTTTTTTAATAAAGCAACTAAAAATTCAACTTTTTTGTTTGCTGAGTTTTTTCGTATCTTGTTTCGTTTTCAAGAAAAAAGCCCATATTTTTGCACGTCTCTGAACATATTAAGACAAAAACTAGAATGGTCCAATATCTTAAAAACTTTGAAGGTTTATTAGAGCTATTAAGAATCATGTTTTAGCGCACTTAAATTTAAGTGGCTTATTCCAGGGGCGGATGGGATTTAAAAAAAAACTTAAACACCCTATATCTTGTAAACGAAGCGCTTCCAGATCCATGTGTATTAGGACTTTTTTGTTTGTATTGATGAGATAAGTGAATAAAATATCCGAACGCATTTTTTAAACACCCAGTATACTCTCGATATTGGTAGCATAGCAGATGAGACAAATAAAATTCCAGTACTATTTGCATTACTTTCAAACAAAACCAAAAACACATACGATAGATTATTATTTTCATAGTTAAAGAAAAACTACCAAATTGGAAATCATCTCTAGTAAAACTGGATTGGCTGTGATTAGCGTATTCAAAAACACTCTTCCAGAAGCTGAAATCTCTGGCTGCAACTTTCATTTGAACCAATGTATATGGACGAATATTCCAAGTATTGGACCTGCTTCGGAATATATTAACAACAGATACGATTATATATAAAAATGTGCGCTGTGTTACCATATCCGGCTGTGGAAGATATTGATGATGGTTGGTTGTGTATTCAAGAAAGGTCTCCAATTTCCGAAAAAAATACGTATTTGTATGATTACTTTGTTAGCCAATGGTTAAAAAACACATGCATTACCAGAAAAATGCGGAATTGTCATCAGCAAAGACATCGCAGCAACAATGCTTTAGAAGGATGGAATCATCGTTTAAATGAATTAATAAGACCACATTTCAATGCATTCCAATTAGTGTCTTTATTTAAAAAAGCAGAATATTCTGATCACATTTATGATAGATTTACTTTAAATTTAGTAGAAAAACGGCAGAAGAAAACTTACATTGTTCTTGATGAAAGAATATCCAGAATATTAATGGAATATAACTATATCGAAGACGTAAGATCGTGTTTGAAGACGTAAGCGTATATAATAAGCGTATAGAATAAATACGTGTTCTACGTGATTTTTTATTGGAGTGCATTTTTGAAAAATTTTGGATTTTCTTAGCAAAAACAACGAAATCAAAATTTTAAGACCCACAAAACAACAGAAAGCAGTAAAAAACACACAATACAAAAAAACTTAAAAAACACAAAAGTACAAAACAGAAAGCTTTAAAGAACACAAAAAAAAACAAACAAAAACATCAAAGTTTATACTATTTACTCATGTATAAACTTTGCTAGTCCTAAGTCTGGACTAAAGTATGAAGGGATGATCGTTTTTACTATTAATTTAAATTTTCTTATTAGCTATTAATTAAAAACAGTTAATAAAGTATTTTTCGACATTGGAGCTCCAACTGCAACAACATGGCATATGAATAGAATAAAACATAATTTTAGTCCTACGTCTTATGCATCTATATACATATAATTTCTTCATAGAGCTGCTAGTTCATTTTTCCGATAGTCGACACCAACATTTAAATTTTAGGTTGTTATTGACTCTGCATTCGAATACGTTTTTAATAATAAATTCATATTTTTGTGGTGATAATACAAGAGAGCGCAAATCGGTCGATCAAAGATAAGAGGGTAGGTTTAGATTTCTAAGAAAAATCGTAGAGTTCAAGCTGATTAAGGTCAGATGACAGCGCAAATTGGTCGAGCGCAATCCATCCAATACCAAATTGATAATAGCCTTAAATAAACGTCTTGCTTTAGATGTTCAAATCTATCAATTCGAAAAATACATAAATAATGAGATGGCGAAAGTAAATATGATATGTTTTTCGGACTTTTTCCACTGTCTAGGGTATAAATCACACAACGTTTCGGGAGTTTTGATCTACTCCCCCGATCTACCAGGTCCTTGTGGCCTAGTGGTTAGGGTGGCAGACTAGCGATCAGCGGTCCCGGGTTCAAACCCCGGGGAAGGCACAAATATACGTAGGAAAACGTATAATATCAGTCCTTCTCAGGACTAACCAAGAACACCTGAAGACGGGAGTAGATCAAAATTCCCGAAACGTTGTGTGATTTACACCCTAGACAGTCCGAAAAACATATCATAATAGACCACTGACAAAAAATGACATTCAGAGAACAACTAAAGTAAATATGTCTACTATTATAAAAGAAAATAAATATGGCTCCATGTCTCATTAAAGTATTGGTAAATACAAAATGTCATACCATGTTATTGATAGAAACGTCATATGACAATATTTCCGCAGCTTGTCACTTTACAAATGTTGCTAATGTTGCCCACTAAAGATTATTTTTATTTAAAATATCAAAAAATATCAATGCTAGGTTAAATACTTATCGACTTAAGTCGAATAGGTGTGAATTCCATAGGAATATACAGCAAATATTAGAATGGAACGTTAATGAGAGTAGCTCGTCCTTGCCTTTGAGTCATGCTTAAGGGTCTGTAGGACGTCATTTGGTTCTGTTCATCAACAACATAAACATTCAAGAAATAGTAGTAGGCGAGTTACCATGCAGTCCTCTTTCAAATATAAACTTTCTAAAAGGTCGTTAGTTAAAAATGCCGCTAGAACAATTTGAATTTCGTTGTTTTTGTATTAGTTGATAGACGAATTATTGTGCCTTGCGGTCTTGTATCGCTCAACTTGTTAACGACACTTGAGAATCGCTAGTGGTGGCGTGTGTTCGTTGAAAAATGCACCCGTGAGAAGACTTCAACTTAAATTAACATTGGTAAGTCATAATAATCAGAACTAAATTTGCGTTAAGCATCGGCAATAAAGTTAAAATTGCATTTAAGCTAAATAAATACTTACAAGTGAAGTTCAAAGCAAGCAAGAAATTCAATAAACAATAATTAGCTTTTCCAAAATTCTCTCAACCGGATAGTTTTCATTATTTACAAAAGAAGCATTTACAATTTTCTGACATCGTAGGTTTTTCTTTTAAATCAGGGTCCAGGTTTTTATAAAATTGAAACTCTTTTTTAGTTATGATAGGTTTTTCACCTATTTACGTAAATATCAAATTAAAAATTACAATTCACAGTTTTAAATCCCAATGGTCTGAGTGCCGACTGTATGTGCTAAATCAATTTGATAAGTTCGTTCACATTTTTTAGCATGCTACACAAAATTAAGATTCGTAAGTAATAAAAGTACTGTGACGTTTAAGAACCAATTTTTAAATAATATTAGAAGCTGAATAGTATTAAAACAGATACAAAGCCTGACTTATATTTTCATATCTTCCGTGAGAATGTCTCTTTTTTAATAAGGCACCTCCACTATCAGCATGATGGATCACCTCCCTGTTAACATGGTCTTAAAGAAGGTAAATTTCAATTTGGAGGTTGACTGTTTTAGAGTAGAATAGTTTTTAATCTAATTTTGCAAAAATGTATAGATATGCAAGTAATAGATAGTTAAATAAATAGGTATATAAACAGACAACAGACAAATATCGGAGATAATAGTTACTTGTATACCAAGGCACTGAAGTTTAACTTTTTATCACGAATGTGAAATTTAGTTGCCGAGGTACGTAGGGCGGAATCAAATAAACTACACGAGGGAGAAAAAATAACTTCAGTGCCGAGGGGTACAATATGTTTTTTTTATAGAGATATCGTGAAATTACAACATTTTAACCACCTTTTGTAGGTTATATTAAGGTTTTCTGTCATCCATCTGCCACCCCGCCACTTGCAAAATGTCATGAAACAATGAGTTACTTCACTGCATATTTTAGTGACGATTTCGACGATTTTCACTGTAATAAAAAACATTATTGTTCCAAGCAACTATCCACGCACTTTTTAACAGAATTAAACACTTATCTATACAGCGACAGTGAGCTAACCCTCCACCTAAACTATTTAAAATGTAAGAGAGAGTACTTCTAAATGTCTTTCAATTATTCCTGAGCAAAAAAGAATTTGCTTGTCGTATTGCAAATTATGTCAAACTGACTTTGCTTAGCTAAGCAATAATCTTAAAATAAGATCAAATCTTTAGCATAGCTACTTGCATTAATTAATTACAGAAGCTTCCGCAATCACCCTCTATAGTGTACAGTAACTTCTTCGATACTAGGAATGAATCTACACCGTTTTTCCAAAGTTTTGAATTAAATTAATAGATTTAAATTTTAAATTTAGATTAATTCACATTAATAATAAACGATTGCTTAACACCGTCGCGCGTTTGCCCTGCAACCTTCACAGCATTGGCATCAGCAACTAATTAACAAATAATACAACCAGTAGCGGAAACGGCAATTTCAAATATTTTTGGGATCACGGTTATAGCACATATATGCAGACTGAAAACTTTCTTCCAAAAATAAATCCAGAATGTAGACAAGAGGCTTCATAATACCGAAAAAAATGGGCTTTAAAAGTTTAGAAGGAATGCTGTAAATATTTTTTTCGCATTTTGTATAATAATGTGCTATTTTACTAAATTCAAAATCGATTAATAAAGTGGCACTTTGGTACATGAAAATGTAACTTTACTGTATGGTAATATCACTGTCAAATTCGAGGTTAGCAGGTTAGGTTTTGTGTCAGTGTGTATTAAAGCTGTCGGAAAACCCAACCTGCTAACCTCAAATTTGACGTAGACTTACAGTGCCACCAACATAGTATTCATACGTTTGAATTTCCACAGCCGCCTTTTTTAATAGACATGTGGTATAATTCTTTTATATAAATGTATGTATAATCTGTAACCTCACTTACCTTGCGGTGTAGAGGCTGGTGCTTTATAAATGTTTGTTTATAAATACTAATACAAAATGCGAAAAACTAGTATACACACTTCGTAAGAAAAGTAGTTCTACTAAACATATAACATTTTAAGTTACTTGCTCGCTTCGCTCGTTTAGTAAAACTTGACTTTTCTAAATTTGTTGTGTAATATACTATTAAGATTCTTTATTATATTTATTTTGTCAATCTTGTCGGAAAGTTTACAAAATAAGGGAAATTATTGTTGATAATTTGCGATGTTGTACAGTTAGTAGACAGTTAGCAACATCCACGTTCCCTCTTATCAGTACTTTAGATCTTTTGCACCCGTTTGAAGATTAACCATATTCGATACTTTTTTAAGTTTATCAACATATTTTTTAATAACATTATGATAGTGAGTTTTTCCTGCCTTTTGATATAATTTCTTTTTATTTATCGTAATCTAGGGTTTAAGCCAGAACAAATCCTTCAGTTACCAGATTTTATATAACTAGTAACCCATTTTATATCTATCTTGATATTCTCACTGATTCTTAAGATGAAACATTTAACATTTACAGCCCAAATTAAAGTCCTTTTAAAACTGTTGAAAGTTTCGTCCAACCTAAGATGAGAATTATATTATACAGGATTCGGCAGTTTTGAACAAAACGGAACACAATACTTATTCTTATCACGAACTGCTCTATAAGCATTTGGATTTTATGACCTATTATCAAACCTTTCAATTGACTACCATTTTCTTCAATACACGCCCGAAGTAGTTCAGTGAAATTTACCATTACTTCACTGAATTTCGTCGGAGATAGCTCCAATTTCGGCATAAATAGAGTTTATTAACTAGTCTATGTTGTTAAAACGTATAAAAAACAACTTTCTCTTTCAGCTAGCCTCATAGAAAAAAATGTGGGGCTGTCAAGTTTGGTTTACTTGATGCCCAGGAAATATCGCCGAAACGCTCAAATGCAATTCTTACTCGTTCAATATTTTTTTTCATTTCTAACTGGTCTTTCACGACGTATTCCTTTTTGGTTGTAAACTAATCTATCTTCTTGCTATTTTCCGACCCATCTGCGAAAGAACAGTCGAGGTGGTGCATCCTCTCTGCCACTGATTTCCTCAAAGTTTGAACATATTTCAGCATTTATCCTGGCCTAGTTTAAGATATTTGTGGACTTGAACCTAAAGAAGAGCAATTTAAATAAATTTGTTATAGTCATGTGTGTTCTATTATAATTTGATAATGCGTCGTACGTGTGTTAATGACCCCAACTGTGTTTGTTGGTTGCGTAGATCGTTTACTATCTATCAACACAAGCAAACCATTACATCCTTATTAGAAACATTTTATTAATTGTACTTTGGTTTTAAAATTAAAAATCAAAAGAAACATTGCAGTCCTCACATTTACTTTGTACGTTACGCTGTTATACTCTAAAAAGTTGGTTAAACGGCAAGAGCACTGCTATTCCTACGAAAGCAAACGGAACATATCACAGACTGTTATTACTGCACCAAAATCGTTCATATTCGGCAAAAACAAGAAGAAAATTATACATTATATTGCGTCATCTGCTGCTAGTCCGGAAACCTTATCAGTGCTAACACCTGTGGATGTCTGAAAAACAGGTTGCTACTAAAACACAAGACCCAGTTTCAGAGATATCAGCTTCCTACGAAGAATATTTGCCACTCTAAAGGGAGAAATCCCATCCAATAACTCAATTATAACTAAATGCCCTGATTCGAGTTTTAAATCTATCAAAAATTGAAGAAGAGATGTTAGGATAGAATCTGTATATCGCAATCGCCAGAAAGAATTGTCACAGTATTTTTGAAGCACAGAAAGTCTTTCTTTTTGTAATAATGTTGACAACGTACTGCTTACGTTAGGCTATGAATATAACCCAGAAGAATTATGAATAAATCTAATTACAGAAAATATAAAAAACGAAGTATTGTTGTGAAAGGGATAATCTAACATGAAAATTATTTACACATTACATTACTAAACAGTGAACAACCTGGAAACAGATATTTTAGACAAAAAAACTTCAGAGGCTATAAGTTGAGGTTGCTGAAGTAGTTTTTCCAGAGTTGCATATACAACTGTAACACAGAACGACACTGGCCTCACAGTTGAGGGCGTGGCGACGGTTAAAAATGGCTTTTTTATGGCCATTTACCAAGCTAGCTCATGGTAGGGATGTCCATAAAAAACGGCGATTGGAGCTCCTGTAAAAGATCATGATTGGTTTTAAGCACTTGTTTATCTACAATTAATATTTACAATGTTATAGAATTAACCTAAAGATATTAAAAAAATATATAAATAAGCTATGCCGTGCGCGTGCCCGGTGGAGGGCATCTCTATGGGCGAGAAGGGCGCGCGGAGGTGTCCACGTGCCGGATGACCTGGAGGCAGGATGACACACCTCGGCGGCAGACAAGAGGCGGCGGCGGAGGCTTGAGGCGTCATTGTCGTGGCCAGAGGCATCCTCGGCGGAGCGGTGCGAAGCCGGGGCGTCGGTCTTTAGGAGCGCGCGCTCAGGCGTCGGCTGTCCATCCTTCTAATCCTCGATGATCGATGGCTACGCCGCGCTAGAAGGCGCGAGCTCTAGGAGTTGGCCGGGCAGAGTCGAACGCAGGGGGTTCGGGCTTCGGTTCTCGGCGAAGCGGAGATGTGAGAGCCCGGATGGAAGTTCGAATCGTTTTCCGGGGGCGTTTATGGCATCTCGTAGCTTACGGTTACAAGGAGTGGCGGCGGCAGGCGTCCTCTGTGGATACTGCGGCGGCGAATGGGCTAAACAACGTCAGCCGGCTGCGCGAGCGAACGGCGTCGCTTGGCGGCGATCCTCTTCTGTGGAGGCGGCGTGCGCGTGTAGACGGCGGTGGCGTCTTTGGAAGGATGCGTGCTTCCGGACATGGGAGCGGCAGCGTGCGTGGAGGCCGTCTGTGCGACGGCATCGTCTTTGCAGTGAGCTGGACGTTTCTGGCCCCTTCGATGGAGGACGGCATGTATATGGCAGCTTTCTTAGCTGCAGGTTGCCGCTTCGGCGTGGAGCTTCTGCAAGCAGCGAACTTCCAGGTGGGGGGGCGAACGGAGGTTGCGAGCGGGGCAACGGACGGCTTTTTCGCAGCTGGGGCGAAAGAGCGGCGGCGATGGTCGAGCTCGGGGACGTGCAGAGGTCCCGGTAGAGCTGCGACGGCGGCTTTCGCAGAGCGGATGCTAGGTTTCAACTCCATGGAGGTTTCTAAAACCAGGGGTGTATTAGAAGTTGCTCTGAGAACAAGTTTCGATAAGATGTCGTTTTCTGCGGTGCTCTCTTCTTTTAAAGGAATTCCACCCCTCTGCGATTCTGCCAGATTGAACTTTTCCGTCAAGTGGGAGATAATTGGTTATTTTAATTGTTTTTCTCCGTAGCGTCGTTAATTACTTGTTGAGGGCTTTTTAAGTTTCTCCATCGTTTTCCTTATTAAATTCTGCGTTTTTGCCTATAGGCTCATTTTAATTTATTTGCGCTATATGTTTGTAATTGCAGCGCGGATCGTCGGTGTTTAATCCGGGCAGGCGTTTTAACTTCACGAGGTGACATCTTCGCTTTCTTATTTAACATAAGCTAACCCCTTTTAAGAAGCTTTAGCTCTTTTTCCTTTGTTAGTATTGAGCAGCCGGCGGACTGCGAATTCGCATAATTTGCATTTCCTTTGGGGTTAGTGTGCCGACATCTCTAGCGCCTTTGTTTGCCCGGAGATCGCTTGTATTTGTCGGCCTAAGGTTTATTTGAGAGGCAATTTACCCTAAAAAAGCTGTTTTAAAAATTCCTTTTGGGGCCATGTTGTATTTTTGTGACGGCGGCGTCTGCAGATTCTTTGGTACAATTTTATTGCACGTAAATTACAAAGGTTATGATCGTAAATAAAACTCTGTAAGACTCATTTGTAAAAACTCTCACAGCTTTTAAAAAACTTGCTCGTGCCTCGCTCGTGTTGTAAATCAGTTCATGCAATAAAGCAGGAAGTGTTACATTTTTATCTTAAATAACTATGGGTAAACTAGTGCAAAAAAACTTACCCTGTCGCACTAGTGCTACAAAATGTGCCATATCCCAACTCAAATGAGAATAACAAATTTGACATTGTTTAACGCTTCTCGAAAAAAGTATAAATATTTATTTCTTTTATCAGTGGAAAGAATACGCGAAGTATCGAAATGAACATGATTTGCTAAACACTTTATAAAATATTTCTGTTTTTTTTGTTTTTAAATGTTACGGTGTCGTTTTGATTATTTGAGCGGCACTGTATACTTTAATATACAAGTAAAGCGAACGTTCGTTGCCTCCTCCACCGAGGACGCTAAAATCGGTGAGATGCGGCTGCTTTAAATACAACGCATTTATTGTTCACCCATTTTTCCTTTTTTCAAACATTTAACCTGTATCTGTTGGTGCCGTCATGGATAAAGCCTGAGCTATTTGGAAATTACCCCCTTTTATCTATTTCTCAGTTGAAGCAAAAATAGACATTTTATCTTTTAAGGTGCTCACCCTGTAAATTCCCGTTTTCGTTAAAGGTAAAAAGCTATGCACAAAATATTACTTTTATTTAGGTAATAGTTCTTGCATTAAAGCAAAAATAGGAAAAACATATTTTTTAAGGTGCTCACCTGGTATACATGTGGAATTTTTTCGGTTTCGTGCCTAAATGGCATATAATCTGTTAGCAAAATATTGTCTTCAAAACAATTTGAACTTATTACTTTATCAAAAAGAATGTTTTAAAATGTATGTGATTATTGCGCGCGAGAGGATCTGACAATTCCACCTAATGCTATTATTTTCGAATTAGTGCAATTTAAACATTTTATGTAATAGTACACTAATCGATAAAGAAAGTGTTGCTTAGAATATATCAACCTTCTTTGCAACTTTCCTCATTACTGTTAAATAGTATCGCAGACACTTTATTTTCGGAATTGCAAGCTATCAGTTAAAATTTTTAGTAAGCAATACCTAGCACACCCCATTCCTGTACTAAAAATGCAAAAATATAATAAATGATGGCCTGGTTAAACGAACATAAAATTATTAGAGATCAACTATAGATATATCCACGGCGTGGACACCGCAGCAGCATCAATCTCTCCTCTTTGAGGAGGTTTAGGCATTAAGATGCTACGCTCTTCAAAAGCGGATTGGATATCGAGCTCAAACTTTCTATGAAAACTTTATCTCTGTGCCACACTGCCACTATGTACATGAATGTCCTATAATTTAATGATTAAAATACCTTAATCTTATTGCTTTCCTTTCTTGCTTATCAAATTTTTAGCGAAATCGGTTAACCGGAAGTGGCACTTTACCTAAACAGGTAGCGGTACCTATTCAAGTAAAGTACCAGTTTGCTTCAAGATATTTGAACAAAATTTTGTACATACATTTTTTATGTAGAAAAACTACCAGATATTACATTTCAGCATGATTGGTTAACCGGAAGTGGCATTTTACCTAAACAGGTAGAGGTATCGATTCAAGTAAAGTACCAGTTTGCTTCAAGGTATTTGCGAGAAAGTCTAGGGGAGCACACTCCCGATTTTTTTACTTATTTTATTGATAAACTCGGGCTTGGCTCCCGTTAATCAAACAGCAACATTGTGAAAAAGAATCACTTTCATAACTAGTTGCACAGTACACTATTTATTTCCTCTTGACTTCTTAATCGTCGTTTACGGTCGTCTGAACTGACTCGGTAAATGAGTCTTTAGAGGCACGGTGCCAATAAAATGTTGCGCTGGCGACTTTACGAGCACCTTGGTTTGTAATAATAGTGTATTATGATACAAGTGTGTAAGTACGCCTTTAAAGCACTTGCGGCGAGTTTAATAGCACGACGCGCTAGCGCAGTGCTTTTAACGTCGCTAGTGCTTTAATGGCTCTTATACACGTCTATCATACGCTATCTTTTCTACGATCGTAACAGAAATATAAAAACTTAGTTGGGTGACACTTTTTTCGTCATATTGTGTTAGATATTCTAAGTTATGTTGACATTAAAATTTACGGAAAAGCGTGTTTTAATAAATTATTAAAACATGGCTCGAAAGGCAAAGTGCGAATAAGACATATTTAGGGCGCTAATATTAAGAGTGCTACAAATGTCGCTTTTTACACTAGAAACAGTCCAAAAAACTGTCATTTTGACACGATCGTAGAAAAACACATTTATTAATCACGAAGAATTTTTAGCAAGAGAAAATAAAACGTTGTAGGCTGCTCCCTTGCAATTAGCCTTTATTGGGGCTCACCCAATTACAGAACTCGCTCCTACGTTGCTCTCCCTGCAAATTATCCGGCTCGCCCATAAAGGCTATTTACTAAGCTTACCACTTCAATAACTATTATTTTCTCTTAAGCTCGTTTACTGTCGTCTGAACTGACTCGGTAAATGAGTCTTTACAGGCAAGGTACCTGAAAAATGTGATAGCGACTTGACAAGCACCTTGTTTTCTAATAAACATCCTTTATTAATCACAACTAATACAATTCATTTTCATAGAAAATTACATTTCAGCTTCAATTAGGTGGGTCTACACGTATGAAAATTAGTAACACATTTCGAATTGGCATTAAAATGAAAAATTGATCCGGGAGAAAAAAAGGAGCACTCATATCACAATATCCCCATTTCATGTTTGTGTGTCTGAAATATATGTAAGAGAAGGGTTACACTTAGACCTGCACCGCATTCTTGAGTTTGGATCATTCTGGCAACTTTTATTTTATTTGTATCACCACCAGTATTTGCTAGCATCATTGCCGAAGATCTCCAGTAGCAATGGCCTGTATAACCCTCTGGATTTTGTAATCCCAAAAAAATTCTACCGTACTGGGGAACTTGCCAAAAGATTTAATTCCTACCGGCTCTATGCTGCATTTTCCATATGATACGGGGTGAAAAACTGCTGTGATTGACATGGCGTGGCCGTAAGGATGCATAACGACGATACAATTCCAAAGGATTGAAACTTTCTTCATCTCCAATAATGGTAAACTCTCTAGGCGTGTTTTTGAATCAGGAATGTTAACAACTTCTCCTCTCTCTTCGATGTTATTAACCTGCAATTTATAGGTACAACTCCTCACGTCGACAAGCCCAGTTACTCCAAAAATTGTCGCCACCTGCATGCAGAAAAGCAATATAAGTAACCACAGCAGAACTTATTGCAAAATACATTTATCATCAAATACTTATCATCTGAACCGCCTCTCAAAATTTATCGATGTTTTGCCTGCTCAAATTTACGGATTTTGTTCGGTTTATAACCTAATGACTTCTTCAAAAAATTGTAACTTTTGTGAATTTTCTACATTTTCATGGACTAATAATGCAGTCTTCCACATCGACCTGAAAGCTCATAAAAGTGATGGTTTGTAATCAAGTGAAATGAAATGAAAATCATAACTTGCTTCTGCAATCATAGTTATAGGTATTTACCTTTCATAAGTGTAGCTCATAATTAGATCTTCATTAACTCGCTTAACGCATTTTTTCTTCCTTCAGTTGTTAAATAAAATGAACTGCTTCTGACATCTTTCTTTTGATTTTTCCTGGATCAAACACGTACCGACGCGTCGACCTTTTTCTTAATGTCACTAATATTGGCGCTAAAATTGCTTTTAAACTCTTCATCTTGATCGAATTCCATATTTAATTGCCCACAAAAGCAGAATTAAACAATTTAAATCGATTTATAAGTTCACGAATTGACAACTGCATTACTTTTAAAAATAAGAATTCAACATTCCGTAGTTACCACAGTAAACTATGTTTCTATGGCTGTAATTTGAAATAACATTTCTGGATATGCCAAAAAGATAGTTAATTTATGGGATTTACTGGGGCTTGCCGAATTATAGGGCTTGCTTCTTACGTTGCTCACCTTGCATATGTTCCGGCTCTTTCATAACTGCTAATTTACTAAGTTTTCCAGGTAAATAACTATTACGAGTCCGTCGAGAAATCCTTATAATTAACCCAATTTTTCCTTAAGTTTTAATATCAATTAAAACTGTTTAAACATTTTAAACTTCTCAAATCAGATGGACGAAAACAAAGCTCTCTTATACAAAGCGACAATCTGATACCACATTCGAAGAATCTTTTTATATATTTATTTGATTATTTAATATTTATTCATCTTATAGCTATTTCTGATACAACGGTTTTGAATTATGCTGTCACTTTCCTTACGTAATTATTATTTGTAACGATAATAACATTTCTAGGAGTCATATATTCGTGTATTTTTCATTTATTCGTCACATACTGTTTTTTGTTCTTCTTTGTGACATTTTTCTCACGGGTTCGTCGTCTTCAGCCTCCATAATTGACGATTGTTTAATTTTTTCTCTTGGATATCCTGGTCTTCCATGATGTTTCCTATAAGGATTTTCATTTAAGAGATTATCTTTCCAGTCTTCCTACATTCTCGTACCATTTGAATGACCAGTCCTTCAAATTTCTGGTAATAGCGGACTTAATGTTTAGTTCTTGCCATATGTTGCCCATTTTCCATTTATTTAACTTGTTTTCTTGGAAATATCTTCTGAAGAAATTCAGTTCTTCTCCAGGTTCCTTTTTCTGTTATCGGCCATATTTCTCCACAATATAGTACAATGCTTCGCACGATGCTATGGAATATGTACTCCCAGTTTAACTATGTAAGATATTTAAAACTCCTGTAAAGGTGTAAAACGTCATATATTTTAAGTTTTGTATTTTGATTCCCGAACATTTTTCATAAACCAGGCTTATGATGCCTTAATATACTCATCGTCTTTTCTTTATTAATAGTTCATTTTGAGCAATTTTAAACAGAAAGTCTCTTACCTTTTAATATAGAATATGGGATATCAGCAT
>CALNHX010009730.1:0-46897 GCA_940337035.1 Agriotes lineatus
TCCCCCATAATTCCCATATAAGTTTGGGCCGCAGTTGGAATCGCCCTCAACAGCTGCCAGCTGCTTGGTGCGTATGATACGAGGCACGTGTTGGCACGTAACCCATGTTATGTTGACATACTTCTTGGATATGGTTTTACATATTTTAAACGGATCCGAATAGCAATTTTCGTAAATGCATTTGGTACATTATTTATAAAACTTTTTACTGCTTATAAATGCTTTAGCCAGTTATTATGATGCTTATGTGTTAAAAATTTTAAATAATTGACAACTTCCTTGATGTATCTTTCTGCAACACTACTTTGTGGATCTCTAATACGAGGGTAGCACTGTACATTTCTGTTTAAAAAACATTTAGGCATTCGATAAAACCAACTTTTAAAACATAAATTCCAATCTTCTTGAGTTTGTGTTTGTTTTTAAAGCTTTCAACAGCATCTTCGGTAGTTCCAAATCGCACCCCATGCATTTTATCCTTTAATCGAAGAAATAGAAAGTAATCGGAAGGTGATAGATCGGGACTGTATGGGGGATGACTTAGCAATATTAACCCTGAAGTCTCTAAAAATGTGCGGTATGACTAGAAGCATTGTCATGGTGCAGAACGATCTCATTCCTTGGGCGCCGGGCGCCGTAAACGAGCTTTTTGAATAACGTCTGGCAGGCATATTGTTGTGTACCATTCTCCGGAAAACGTACGTTTACTTTCAAATCCGATAGTTGTGATAGCTTCTGATTTTGAAAACAAGCATGCAATCATTTTTTACGAACACTTCGAGATCGCTTCACTTTAACTAGATTATGATATGTTGGAAACACTCATTGTACAGACTGCCGCTTAGATGATGGTTCAGATGCGTATATCCAGCTTTCGTCACCAGTTATGATGTTGTAAACTGATTTAAGCATATATTTCTTAAGAGTTTTCTTACACCATTCCACACGCTGTTGTTTCCGTGCATCTCTTAAACTGTGTGGTATCCATCGACAGCAGACTTACACCCAAATGATAATAATAATAATAATAATATAAGCTTTATTGGGATAATATACAAAAAATATAGTATAAATAAGTAACTAAATGTATAATTACAAGATCCCAATAGGTGGGGTTCTGTATAGAACAGGTTTTCAACCCTACCCAATAATAATATATACCTAATATTTGGCACAGTGAAGAATAACCATAAAATTCATACCGAATAAAACAAAATTATATTTCCAAAAAATTACTTTGACTTAAAACTAATTCTTCTCTAAGTTTATTTTTAAACGTAGTAATTGTATTACACTCCTTAAATAAAATAAACCACTTATTAATGATAATAACGGAATGATACTCGAAACAACTTTTAAATTTGAACGTCGACTGTTTCGGAATACTATAAAGCTCTACCTGCCTTAATTGACGATCATGTATAGATGAACGCCTACAGAGTAAATTAAATAGATAAGGTGGAACATAGCGTTTGATAATTTTAAAAAGTAAGCATGCAAATAGTAAGCAAAAGCGATATTCCAACTTTAAAATGTTCTGAGCAATGTAGTATGGCGTAATATGCTAACTTTTACTAACATTGTAGGCAAAACGAGAACCGCAGTTTTGAACAATTTGCAACTTGTTCTTAAAATGTGAATTTAAGTAATAGAAATAAACTCCACAACAATAATCCAAATTACTTAGTACTTGTGGAAACTTTTATGTAAATTGCGCATGTCCTACTCCGTTAAGGAGGGGTTGCGAACGAAGGCTTCCTTAAGGGAGGCAGCTAACGACTGCGTCAGTCACGTTTTGCTACCCCATCTGTAAATACATGTAAAATAAATATCGCTATCTATTAAACGTATTAAAAGTCTCCTTGTTTTATTATATTTGCCACAGTTTTTGGTGCCGAAACCCGGGAACAAGGAGATTTTAATCGGTATCGGGAACGCGATCGCAAGTAACGGCGGGTGTTTTAAAGGTTAGTGAAATTGTGGCTCAAAATGGAAAAAGCGCGTCGAAACGCATGTCGTACACAATTAACTAAGACAGTAAACGCAATAACGGCTGTTTTAGAAACGGACTACAGTGAAGAAGACCTGTGTACAGCAATAGCGAAGTTAAAGTTATACAGTAACAATTTAAAGGAAGCCGATAGTGTGTACGAGCCCTTAATCACTGAAAACTTCGAGGAAGAGATACAACGCACATTGGACTACGAAGAAACTGCAGTCACCCTAATGGCTAGGTTGGAACATCGGAGGGAAAAGGTGATACAAAGCACGATGAACAGAACGAGCCCAACAAATCAAGACGTGGAACAGCAGCCGCAATCAACTGGGTCCAATAATATGGTAAAACTGCAACGTTTGGAACTAATCAAATTTGATGGAAGCCCAAAACTATGGATACCATATTGGGAGCAGTTCAAATCATGTGTGCATGAAAACGGGCAGTTGAATAAGGGAGATAAATTCAATTATCTTCGTATGTCCGTAATTGGTAAGGCAGCCGAAGCTATCGAAGGATTTCCACCTTCAGGTGCGTTTTATGAAGAGGCACTCAGCGTACTGAAGGAACAGTTCGGTGATACTGAACGTCTAATAGAGCAGTACTTCGAGCACATATTAACAATCGAACCTGTGCTCTCAAAAAACGACACAATAACGTTACGCAAAAACTATAATATAGTTACGTCAGCCATGCGAGCATTGACCATTTTGGAAGTACCGTCTGCACAATACAATGTGATGGTTAAATCGACTTTAATCAAGTCTCTGCCGACGGAATTGAAATTAGAGTTCTTTATGGAACAAAGACGAAAAGCACCAGATGTATCCCAGGCCGTTTCTACGGAAGCCGAAGATAGGTCATCGGCAATATCGGCATCCCGATCTACAAAGGAAGGAACGGAACGACAAGTGATGGATTTATTGCAGTTCCTTAAAACCGAATTGGAATCCCTGGACCTTGCTCTAAAAGGGAAAGTCGACCAGCAAGTTCCCAGAACGAGGGTTGAAATCGACTGGAAACCTGTCTTCCGCGGCACGGCGACAAATTTATTAGCTACTGAGCAAGTTCCTGGTAGCTCATGCTTCTTCTGCAGCAGTGACCATAAAACGGAGGTTTGCGATGCCCTTTTGGCGGTCGAGCAGAAAAAGGAGCTTCTGCGTAAGAAAGGTCATTGTTTTCGGTGCACTAAACCCAACCATACCGCTAGGAATTGTAGGAATAGATACATTGTTTGTAAGAAGTGTAAGGGGCGCCATGCCACGACTTTATGCGATCCTGAATGGGTGAAAAATGTAAATGACGGATTAGCTGCCCAAACAGCAGGTAGTGCGGAAATGAACCCCGATAATTGTCCATCGACCTCCACGACTGTATCCAGCTTAATGACAAATATAAGCGAAGACGTTTTGTTACAAACAGCCTGTGTTTATGCTGGAAAGGAAAATAACAACATGAAATTGATTCGGACAATAATTGATGGAGGAAGCCAAATCACATTTGTTAAGGAAACGGTATCGAGACTTTTGGGATTACCAATAATCGGGCAACAGCACCTGAGCATTGCTGCTTTTGGACATAACGGAGCAGCGCCGGCCAAGTTATGTAATCGGGTGTTGATTACACTGAAGGGACAATACGACGAGGACACCATTAAATTAGAAGCTGTAGAAGTTCCAGAAATTTGTATGGATACATTAAAGGTACCGAACAAGACTTCAGCAGATTTCAAGAATTGGCAGCTAGCAGATTGTGTGCCTCTCGATCGCGAAGTAATTAAAGGGATTAGTGTGTTAATAGGTGCGGACAATTATTGGGCAGTAGTTACTGTTAAAAACACAAGGCTTGGCGAAAGACTGATGGCTGTAAAAACAAAGTTCGGGTACACAATACAAGGCCCGGTAGCCGTGGAACCAGTGAATGTATTCGCGAATGTACAGGCAGTGTTACATGCGACAGTTATTAGTGCAGAACCAGAATTACAGAGACATAGAAATTCGGAATCGATAAGCATTATTAACGAAACAATGCAAGATAACTTGTCTTCTAAAGAAAATTGTGTTGTTCGCGAACGTGTGATAAAGACGGGAGATGTAGTTCTGGTGCAAGAAGGTGATAAATCACCGGGCTGCAATAATGAACGTAAAAATTCTGACGTGGGATTTTACGCGAACAATTTTATATATAGTGCCAATAATGTAGATCTAAGAAAATATTTAGGGCATAGTGTCATAGAGTCATTTAAAAACGCAAAAATAAAGTGGCCATCTGAGGCACCGATTTTAAATGACAATAGGAGTGTAGCAATAAAGTTTTCGCGTAAGATGACAGGATTAAGTTGGAATTCCAGAAATAGTAGTTTATATGTAAATAATAGAATAGGTGTAAACAATAGAATAGGGAATTCCAGAAATAATGGAATAGTTGTAAACAATAAAATAGGTGTAAATAATAGAATTAAGTAGCGCATAATTTCGCGGGCGGAGGATGTGGAAACTTTTATGTAAATTGCGCATGTCCTACTCCGTTAAGGAGGGGTTGCGAACGAAGGCTTCCTTAAGGGAGGCAGCTAACGACTGCGTCAGTCACGTTTTGCTACCCCATCTGTAAATACATGTAAAATAAATATCGCTTCTATTAAACGTATTAAAAGTCTCCTTGTTTTATTATATTTGCCACAGTACTAAAGCATTAACTAGATACCATTTTGTAGATTTTGGCAAAACATACTTAAACTGATATAAAGTTTTTAGTTTTATATAACAAAACGAAGATTTTTTTATTACATGCGTTTGGAAGTTTAAATTACAATCTAAATAAACACCTAAGTTTTTAACACACTCCGAGAATGATAAGTGATCGTTATCAATGCAAACACTTCGATTTAACACTGAAAATGCCTTTTAACGCATTGCACTCGAACCGACACACATCACCTTAGATTTAGAAGCGTTAAGGAAGAGTCCATTATTCGTTGACTATGAAGAGATTGCAGCCAAATTTAAATTAAGTAGTTCTATTGACTCATTTATCTTTACCGGATCACAAGCAAAATAAAGCTGCGTATCATCAGCGTAGAAATGGATAGAACAGTTTGGGGTCAGATTTGATGGTAAATCAGAGGTAAAAATGGCAAAAAGTATCGGTCCCAGGATACTTCCTTGAGGAACACCCTGTGTGAGAACGATTTCGCTGGAAAATTGGTCGTTTATTCTTACGACTTGAGTTCTATTAGCCAGATAACTTGAGAACCATTTAAGTGCTGTCACATCACATCCATAAAAGTGTAATTTTGAAATTAGCAGTTGATGGTGAATGGTATCAAAGGCTTTGCTGTAGTCAAGTAAGACCAATAATGATACTTTAGAGTTGTCTATCGCGACTGTTAAATCATTAACTATCTTCATAAGAGCTGTGGCAGTACTATAACCAGATCTAAATCCCGACTGAGTCATAGGTAGAACATTCTCTGTATTAATATAGGCAACCAACTTGTTGTACACGATCTTTTCAATAAGTTTAGACATAGCTGGTAGTATACTTATAGGTCGAAGTTGTGACAGTAAAGTTGCTTTAGGGGTTTTCGCTAACGGATTTACAATAGCCTTTTTCCAGATTGAAGGAACTTCACCAGGTGTCAAGGAGAAATTTATTATTCGTAACAGCGCAATTTTACAGTAGGGAAAAACAATCTGAAGCATTTTCAAATTTATAAAATCAGCACCAACAGCATTGGATTTTATTTGGTTGAAAGCAGTTCGTAATTCTTCATCAGTAATTTCACCAAATACTAGACTACGTTGGGCATTTCGATGAAGGTTGCGGTTAAAAAAGAAATATGGTCATCACTAACATTAGAGTGGGGAACCATAGTAGAAAAGAAGTTGTTAATTACTTCAGCATGCATAATTTCTGAGCTTATTTCGTTAACTTTATTCGTATGAATGTTCCATGCTTCAGAATTCGCCCACATTTTTTTCGAATTATTTTTAAATTTAAGTATCTGTTGTTGAATATAAGCGCACTTCTCTTGCTTTATCGCAAAAGCCAGATAGTTTTTGAGATCTCTGTACAATTGCTTAGCAGAGTCTAATCTCGATTTCTTGTATTTTTTAAATGCCTTATTCTTAAGGGCAATAATTTGTTTTATTGTTTCTGTAATGTAAGGCTTCGCAGGCTTCTTAACAGTGATAATTCTATATGGAGCATGCATGTCAAAAAGCGTAACTATAGCAGAATGTAGAATCTTTTTTATTGCAACCATGCCAATGCCCAAGGTGCTCCTAATAATTCTATATGTGACTCAATTTTCTTCCTTAATCGTTTTTCGCATGGCGTCTATGTTTGTTTCGGTAACTGCTGAAATTGGTCTTCCTTCGATAAAATCGTCGCTGAGTGGAACTCGTTCAAATTTAAGTTCATAAAACTAGCTATAAACAGTCCTCTGCGAAGCGGCTTAGTCCAAATGCAGCACAGCAAAGATTTTTTCGGGGATAGGGAACTTTTAAAGTCATAGTAAATCGTGGCTCTCCTAAAATTAATTTTCGCAGCACAGCACTTATTTCAAAACTAACTTCTATAATAACTGTTTCAATTATCAAAACTAAATTGGAACTGTGAAATTAGAAAACAACAAACATTTGTCTCATGGCAAGTTTGATTTGTTTTGGAAATATGTTGTATATGATCTTTTCAGGTTGTCCAACTTCTTGTTATTTTTTAATAGATTTTATACATGCTCTGTATTACTATGTATTTCTGGCTTAATACAATTTTATAAATGTTGAAAACACATCAATCATTAATATGTGTTTGAAACCATAATGGATTGTTATTCTCTTCTTCTTCTTCTTCTTCTTTAGCAGCCTTTTTCCCCCACTCCTGGACATAAGCCTCCCCTTGTCTTTTCCATTCTGATCTATCTCTTGCCACTTGCTGCCACCCTCTTCCCAATTTCTCTTTCACATCGTCTATCCATCTTCTCTGTGGACGTCCAACACCTCTTTTGTGTCCTCTAGGGCGCCAGTTCAATATATGTTTAGTCCATTTTATATCGTCTTGCCTGGCGACATGACCCACCCAACTCCATTTCAAAGTGGCTATTCTTTTCATGGCATTCTCCACTTTTGTCTTACTTCGTATCTCTTCATTTCTGACGTGGCCTCTGAGATTTACGTCTAACATAATTCTAGAATCATATTAGAATCATGTCTTGTTATTAAATTTGTTAAATAATCCATCGCTAGATCGCTACAAGTTCCAAAGGTTTACTTGATCAAATACTCTTAACAATATTCCGATTTCTTCTATGTTTCTCTTTTGCAAATTAAGAAATTGTATACCTATTGATAACTTTGTTAATAATTTTTAAATCTTGTTAAAATACATTTTAAAAACATTCACGAAACATTAGCCAATTCTACCTGGCCTATGTGGTATGTTAAAATTAAACTGTTGTAAATACGAAGTCCATCGGTACAATCTGTTGTTAAAAAATGTTTTAGCCTTAAGAGCCGATATAGCTGAGTTATCAATTTAAATTACAAATTTATTTCTAGTCAGATAAAATGTCAATTTATTGGTAGAAAATATAATAGCAAGCATTTCTTTTTTTGCTGTAGTGTATCTTGTTTCATATCCTTCTAGTATTCTTGAAAGAAAACACATCGGGACCGCTTCTCCTTTCTATATTATCTGTACTAATTCTGCAGCTATTGTTAAATCTGATGCATCAATACGAAGTATAAACGTTTTTAACAGAAGTTTCTTGTGAAACTTGAGTTTAATTTTATTCAAAACATCTTCTCCTGCTTGTATGGATACCCACTTTTTATTTTTCCTCAGAAGTAATACTAACGGAAAAGTAAGTTCAGAATAGTTTGATATAAATGTTTTATAGTAATTCATTAAACCTAATACAGTGTTTTCCGATTGCTTTTCACCATGTATCAATTGTGTTTCACTGTTTATCAAATTTAATTCACTCTCGTCAATATTGACAAGAGGGAAAAGCATTTGAGATAAAGTGAAACACAACTGATACATGGTGAAAAGCAATCGGAAAACACTGTAATCCTCTTTATTTCCTCAAGGTGCTTTCAATTTTTATTTATTTCGTATATAGGATAACTAACTTTATCCTTCATAAATTCACAGTTTGATAAATTTAGTTGGAAACCATTTTGACTCAACTTTCCCATTATTTCAATGAGTTCAATTACGTTTCTTCATTCTTAGAAAATAAAAGAATATTATAGTGTATACCAAATTCTTCAAATTCATTTAAAATCTTCTGCATTCCTCTAACTAATGTAGCACATGATGTCGACAACCTATATAGAACAACTTTAAAATGTAATTTTCTCCCTTCTACGCTGGAAAAAGTGTATTTTCTTGACTTAACGTCCGATGGAATAAGCCAAAATAAGTGTTTAAATCTAATTTTGCTAAAATATTCTTATCATATGAAGGTTTTGTAATTCGACAAATTCTTCGTGCATCTAAACATAAACGAAGTGATTGCTCACATTTCTTACATTTGTTATAGAATGTTCAATCACATCATCGTTTAACATCGTGTAAGCTCCTTAAACTTATTGTTTCTTCAACTATAAGTTGATAAACATATTTCTTTGCTTGTCCAGATATTTCACTTAACAGTAATTATATTTTTCTTAATAATTGTTCCGTCATCTATAATACCATTCTGTATATTCATATTTTTCCATGTTATTATGTTGAACGCTCACCGATTCGACATCTTTAAAATCATTATTTATATCGTGGTCCCTACATGGACCCAACCAAGTCTTTATTATATATTATATTTAATTTCACAATATTTCTTTTTAAAATTTACATATGCTTATTTACAATTTCTTCTTTAACTAATGAAAACATTGCACCACTATCAATAAGGGTTAAATAATCAGTATTTCCAAATGTAAGCTTAATAAACGGTAATGGTGATTGTTATTTTTCTTCTAATAAATTCTTTTAGCTGCTTTAGAAATATGCCTGCTTGCTGTCCTTTTAAGCAAATAAAACTGAGTTAATTTTTGTTAGCTCTTCTTGGTCTTCCCCTTATACCTATTTACTTTCGGTTTTAGATAGTTAGTTTTCCATTGTCCATGTCTCTGCCAAATCTTCTGTATCTTTTCCAACCTTTTGCTAGCTTCGTTGAAATTCCGACCCCAACTCTGGCCCATTTTGTTGATTTTCTTCGGCATTTGATTTTAATTCTTGTTTTACCTCGTCTTTTACCATTTGTGTATTTTGTTTGTTTTTCCGAGCTCTTGTATAAGCACTAACATGTTTTTTTTAAATTTCGAATTAATCTAAATTCTTCTTTTAAGGTTTCTATCCAATTTTATGTGTATTGTCGATTTTCAATTCTTGTATATTTTATTTATTCTCCTCTAAATTTGTATATATAGAATGTTACCCTTTTAATAATAATTAATCTATACTATTCTTTATTGAATTTATAAAATTTGACCAAACATGTATTTATAACTAAATAAATTACTTTCTGTATTCTAGTTTTATTATTTCAGATTTAAATTATTTCAATAAAAAATCGCCTATTTATTAAATTGCCATCAAAACAGTTTACACCAGAATGAACTCTGCCCCACCGTTAATTCACATAATTTGCATTAGTAATTATTTTTGCCTATTTATTTAATTTGCTAATTTTACAATTTGCTTACGTTGGCATTAAGAGTTATTTTGTTATTAGTCATTAAAATCTGCCCCACTTTAGTATCGACAATTATTTTAATTTTCCAATTTTGCAATTTGCCCGACGTTGGGTGCCGTTTATTTATGCAATGTTATGCTTATTAGATTTGTAGATATTCGAAATAAATAATCATTATACTACTATTGCTTGTAAATGAAAATTTCCTTTACGTAAACTTGCATAAAACTCTTTTCCTGGATATGTCAGATTGACTTAACCTAAGATGTTTATGGTTATGTACTCTGTCATATTTATTATTCATCCAATGTATTAAAAACGTTTGTTTAATTAAATATCCAAAACTAGATCAGTTAATAAATTATTGAAACATGAAACGCTTTACTCAAATTGAGACATACATACGTTGTTATCTAAATGGTAATATATATGTAGTTATTTATGTATTAAGGGCATAATCAATAGATAATAGCACTACGGAATGTTTAAGCTGCGAGACGAAGCGTAGAGCTTTAAATTTACCGAGAGCTATATCGTGATTATGCACGTGGTATCTACGTTTTATTTCATGTTGTTTCTCAAAATGGACAAAACTCACAGATTCCGTATTTTGGCTACAAATTACTGCGTTATCGTTGTGCTGGCGTTGTGAATTTTTGGTGTGTTATGGCTTCTATCTATATTGTTGTTTTTGCTATGCTACATTGTTGGTGTTTGTTATACTGATTATCAACTTTATAGGCCCCCCGGGCTATAAAAGCCATATTACCCCCGCTATCAATGGCCAATAAACAAAATTATGATTCTAAAATGAAATTAAATTACTTTTTATGTTCAAACTTGATATCGGCCACATAATATTTCACTCAACTGATCTTACGAATATGACAACTTAACTCACTTCGGGTAATTATTGATTTGTTAAATGTTTTACTTTATTTACAATAAATCTTTCCTTTCAGATACCCTCGAATCCTCGAAATTCACACCAGTCTAACCTTATTAACAGTGATGTAGTGGCAAAAGTGCCAGTGGGGGAACGCTATTCTTCTGAGGGGTATGGAATATCCCCCAGGAAAAAGGAGTCCGGGGGTCCTCTTCCGGATATTTTTTAAAAGTATAGGTGCAAAAATATGCGTTTCGATGTTTTCTGGTGCAATTTTTCCGTATTACGACGTTGCCAGTTTCGTAGCCTTAATATATAAATATCAAACCTACAACTTTCTAATTCAAACTGTTTTTAATACTTAGCATATTCATAGCAAGTAGCAAGTCATGTTTGACGTAATATTTCTAAATAATAACATAAACCACTAGCCTATATTTAAATGACACTGGAATGAATAATTATCAAATCGTTTGTGCTAATAAGTAAATGCCATAAATTCCTTCTTTATTTTTTTTAACTTAACAAAAAACCAGTGGGGGAACGCCATTCCCCCGCGTTCCCCCTCGACTACACCCCTGCTTATTAACAAGATCTCTGGCACTGTAGACCTTGTATATTCCAGCACTAGATAACAGCGATTATACAGATCTTCGCTACCGCCAATTTATTAACTCCACCCAGCAACGCCTTTCCTTAGATCCCTCGATCCATTCCTTGGTATACGTCAACAGCAACGCATTCCTCTACTTCAATGTGGTATTATATTTGTAAATTATTTAATCCACCCTGATTGCATCATTTCTTCTTCTTCTTCTTCATATGTTAGGCCTTAAGGCCTGTAGTTAACGGTTTGTCACTCCCGAGATTTGGACTGCCAACTGTCCTTCCATCGTTTTGGCGGCCTTCCTGGCGGTCTTTCTCCTGTTGGTTTTCCATCCCTGGCGATACGTACTAGCCTGTTTCTGTGCATCCTATCGACGTGCGAGTTCCATTCCCTCCTCCTTTGTCGCGACCACCTCACTACATCCTGTGTTTTACACATTCCCCTCATATCGTCGTTCCTAATCCGGTCTCTTAGAGTCTTACCTGCTATCGCTCTGATAACTCTCATTTCCGTTGTCCGCAACTTTCGCTTTGTTTGCGATGTATCTGCCCTGGTTTCAGCGGCATAGGTCATGACAGGTCTTACGCAGGTTTTATAAATTCTGACTTTGCTTTCAATGTCCATTTCTGTATACATTTTTTATAACATGTCTACGTCCAGTTTCCTTTAAGGAAAAAATAATACTTAAAATATTTAATCTACGACAGTGTGTAAAATTGCCTTTTAGTTGGCAGTTTTAGGTTTTTAAAACACGGTTTAATAACATGTTTTCATTAGTTTACGTCGTCAGTAGTAACTAGGGTTTCCAGTCCCGGGATCCGGTCCCGGGACAGTCCCGGGATTCTACCACAAAAACCGAGTGCCGGGAACACAGCCAGAACAGGCGAAGTCCCGGGACCATGTCAACATGCGTGCGTATACTCGATATCAAAGAATTAGGACGGGTATTCACCGGCGTCCAGCGTACTACTCATGCCTCTTGCACATTTTGCATTATTTGCGTTTTGCGTAGGCAGGAGAGGTATTATTTTCGGGGGGCCTGGACACAACGCCCACTGGTCACAAACCCCAACTCAGAATTTGGTCATAACGCCCAACTTCGATTCTGGTCACAACGCCCAACTTGGTCACAACGCCCAATTTTGATTTTGGTCACAACGCCCAACTTGGTCATAACGCCCAAAATCGATATTGGTCACAACGCCCAACTTGGTCACAACGCCCACCGACGCCTGTTATAGGAGAGAGCTATCGACGCCACTTAAACCACCGTTTTGGTCATAACGCCCAACTTTGATTTTGGTCACAACGCCCAACTTGGTCACAACGCCCAATTTCGATTTTGGTCACAACTCCCAATTTGGTCACAACGCCCAATTTCGATTTTGGTCACAACGCCCAACTTGGTCACAACGCCCAATTTCGATTTTGGTCACAACGCCCAACTTGGTCACAAAGCCCAATTTAGATTTTGGTCACAACGCCCAACTTGGTCACAACGCCCAACTTTGATTCTGGTCACAACGCCCACTTTGGATTCTGGTCACAACGCCCACTTTTGATTCTGGTCACAACGCCCAACTTGGTCATAACGCCCAAGTTTGATTTTGGTCACAACGCCCAACTTTGATTTTGGACATATCGCCCAGGCGGCACAGAAAGTAAAATGAATAATAATAAATTAAACTTTTAAGGTGAGGTAATAGGTAGGAACATTTTTCAAGTTCCCGTAAGTAGTACTAATATTATTTATTTTTCATAATAATTGAGTGGCGTAATGCGTTGTCCAAAAAGTTTATAAATTCGGATTATAACATATAAAGTTGTATTTTTTATATGGAACTCATAGTTAGCTGTGGCATTATGAGACATATGTCATATGGGATCGATTTATTAATTTTCACTACTTTATAGCAACAATTCACAATTTTTAATATTTCGTCGTTTTCTAGTTGAAAACTTGTGCCATTTAGAATATACGTGATTAAACAAAGTTTTTGCGTTGTTACAATACCACCGTTTGATTGACAGAATTAATCACGTTTGATTGTTGCTTATAATATTATAGTGTCCTTCATATATCCATTTTATCAGAACATTTTATTGTCCATTAAAACCTCTGCAGTTTCCCAAATTAAAAATGCATTTGCAAAAATGTAAATATCCTACTTCTATACGAAGGAGGTTCGAAAATATGAAAATGATTGAAGAAAAAAGTACTCTTATTTTTCAAAATACCCAAAAATGTTAATTGAAAGTATTTGTTATAACATATCTATTAATAGTTATTTAACAAACAAGTATGTTAATGAGAACGATTAATAATCGAGACATTTTAATGCGCGAGCGCTAGCGAGCGAGTAAATTGGAGATATTATTAATCGCCGATTAACATACGAGTTAGTTACAATATTTTTCCGTTGATCGTACATTATTAATTTGAAGAGAATCTAATTTTATTCCATGAAAAGAATTTGACACTTAAAGTTTTGACATTAATGGTACCGGGTGACCATAAATGGTTGTGATTTTTTTCTTAGGTTGGCACTGTTTATGTTGGTGACATTGTAAGTCTATGTTAAATATGAGGTTAGCAGGTTAGGTTTTGAGTCAGTTTGTGTCAAAACTGACGCAAAACCTAACCTGTTAACCTCGAATTTGACATACACTTACAGTTCCACCAACATAAACAAATTTTTAAAATCGTTTATTAATAAAAAATCATTCATTAATAAGGGTCATTAATATACGATTCTCTATAGCTCGTTTCACTCTGACTATGCAGTACAGAGAACATACGACAATGTTATTTAAAGGCAAACTTCGCTTGCTGCGTTGCTGCTTGTAGACCGCACTCAGGTATACTGTATGCTGCTCTTTTCAAATTGACGCAGAAGCGACAAAAAGGGTTTACTTCAACAAGGTATTAACAAATAAGCCGATTGCAATACAAGAGGCGGATTTATTATGATTGACGTCTTCGTGTTCAGTTTTAAGCAACTTGCTATCCCTGTACACTGCGTAGTCAGAGTGAAACGAATTACTTAAAAATTTGACACAAAAATGAAATTTGTTTGCACTCATTTCGAATCACGTAATATCCTGGTTGCTAAGTGAGGGAAAACTCAGATTTGACAATACTCGTTTATCGTATCCCTTGATAAGTTAACTTTGAAGTATTTCATTTGGTAATACACAGCGTGGTAAGAAAAAAAATTGGAGAAACCAGAAAAAAATGTTTTCGGGGCAAGTAACTGTGACTTTATGTTTGACACTTTCTTTTAACCTCTTTAAATAACATTTTTGTCTGTTTTGAAAAATAACGGTACTTTATTCTTGAACCATTTTCATATTTTTGAACCTCCCCTGTAAACGAATATATTTACATTTTGGCAAGTGCATTTTTAGTTTGAGAAGATGTAGAAACTTGTATCAGGAATAAAACACTCTGATAAATGGATGATAAAAAAATCCATGTGTTACAAATTTATGAGGGACAGTATATGTTATATTATACAGATTGGTGGTGGATAGTGTGAACATAGGCAGTCCATTGAGCTAGAATACAGTTTATGGGCTTTGTATGTGTTAGACAGAAGTAGACATATATGATTTAAAATCTAGTATCCTAGAATTCAGTGTTTTCTAAAAACAAAACTTTTTGATTCTGCGAATACTAGATGTTAATCGCATATAGGTCTGTTTATGCCTAACGCATACCAAGTCCGTAAACTGTATTCACACACATTTGATTACTTATGTTCACATTTTCCGCCACCAAAAAAAATCCTCTTACTCATGATACCACCTACAACTATGAATTTCATCTACTGACTACCCACTGCATTCGTATCGAAAAGGTGCCAGAAGAACGTCAAATTACTTTTATCTATTTTTTTCGTTGACCGCTTGTTAATTTCAATTTTAATTAATTATTTTTCCTAAAAAAGGATGGATTAATAGGCGTCATTAATACACTGTTTTTGATTAATACACTCTTTTGCATCAATTAACTGTTTTTTAAAAAAGGATGGATTAATAGATCTATTAATACACTGTTTTTGATTAATACACTCTTTTTCATTAATTAACTGTTTTTGTGATTTTGGCTTTTTGATGATATTTTGCATGGAGGTTAGTTGTATTAATCAAATTTTTCGCCACAAAAAAAGATGTTGCGGTCAACGAAAACATTTTGTAATCAACTCGTTTGTTAATGGGCGATTAATAATCTCAACTATTAAAGGCACTCACTCGCTATCGCTCGTTCGTGCTTTAAACAGTTTCGATTATTAATCGCCTTCATTAACACACTTGTTGGTTAAATAACTATTATAAATAAGTGAGATATTGTCAAAAAACAAAAATAGCAAAAATATTATTTAAAGAGGTTAAAAGTAGGTGTCAAACATAAAGTCACAATTACTTGCTCCGAAAATATTTTTTTCTGGTTTCTCTAATTTTTTTTCTTACCACGCTGTGTATTACCAAATGAAATACTTCAAAGTTAACTTATCAACGGATACGATAAACGAGTATTGTCAAACCTGAGTTTTCCCTCACTTAGCAACCAGGATATGACGTGATTCGGAATCAGTGCAAACAAATTTAATTTTTGTGTCAAATTTTTAAATAATTTATTAACAAACGGACCAAATAACAATTAGGTAAAAATCAATTATAATTTTTTCCGTTGATCGTCTATTTATGGGTTTCATTAATGTATAGAGAATCGTCTATTAATGACACTTATTAATGAATGATTTTTTATTAATAAACGATTTTAAAAATCTGTTTATGTTGGTGGCACTGTAAGTCTATGTCAAATTCGAGGTTAGCAGGTTAGATTTTGCGTCAGTTTTGACACAAACTAACTCAAAACCTAACCTGCTAACCTCATATTTGACATAGACTTACAATGTCACCAACATAAACAGTGCCAACCTAAGAAAAAAATCACAACCATTTATGGTCACCCGGTACCATTAATGTCAAAACTTTAAGTGTCAAATTCTTTTCATGGAATAAAATTAGATTTTCTTCAAATTAATAATGTACGATCAACAGAAAAATATTGTAACTAACTCGTATGTTAATCGGCGATTAATAATATCTACAATTAACTCGCTCGCTAGCGCTCGCGCATTAAAATGTCTCGATTATTAATCGTTCTCATTAACATACTTGTTTGTTAAATAACTATTAATAGATATGTTATAACAAATACTTCCAATTAACATTTTTGTGTATTTTGAAAAATAAGAGTACTTTTTTCTTCAATCATTTTCATATTTTCGAACCTCCTTTGTATAGAAGTAGGATATTTACATTTTTGCAAATGCATTTTTAATTTGGGAAACTGCAGAGGTTTTAATGGACAATAAAATGTTCTGATGAATGGATATATGAAGGACACTATAATATTATAAGCAACAATCATACGTGATTAATTCTGTCAATCAAACGTTGTTATTAAAACAACGCAAAAACTTTGTTTAATCACGTATATTCTAAATGGCACAAGTTTTCAACTAGAAAACTACGAAATATTAAAAATTGTGAATTGTTGCTATAAAGTAGTGAAAATTAATAATTCGATCCCATACGACATATGTCACTGAAATGGGAGAAAATCCGTTTTCTCATAATGCCACAGCTAACTATGAGTTCTATATAAAAAATACAACTTTATATATGTTATAATCCGAATTTATAAACTTTTTGGACAACGCATTACGCCACTGAATTATGAAAAATAAATAATATTAATACTACTTACGGGAACTTGAAAATTTTCCTACCTATTACCTCATCTTAAAAGTTTAATTTATTATTATTCATTTTAGATACACATTTTTCTTACTTTCTGTGCCGCCTGGCCGATATGACCAAAATCAAACTTGGACGTTATGACCAAGTTGGGCGTTGTGACCAGAATCAAAAGTGGGCGTTGTGACCAGAATCAAAGTTGGGCGTTGTGACCAAGTTGGGCGTTGTGACCAAAATCGAAATTGGGCGTTGTGACCAAGTTGGGCGTTGTGACCAAAATCGAAATTGGGCGTTGTGACCAAGTTGGGCGTTGTGACCAAAATCTAAATTGGGCTTTGTGACCAAGTTGGGCGTTGTGACCAAAATCGAAATTGGGCGTTGTGACCAAATTGGGCGTTGTGACCAAAATCGAAATTGGGCGTTGTGACCAAGTTGGGCGTTGTGACCAAAATCGAAGTTGGGCGTTATGACCAAAACGGTGCTTTAAGTGGCGTCGATAGCTCTCTCTATAACAGGCGTCGGTGGGCGTTGTGACCAAGTTGGGCGTTGTGACCAATATCGCTTTTGGGCGTTATGACCAAGTTGGCGTTGTGACCAAAATCAAAAATTGGGCGTTGTGACCAAGTTGGGCGTTGTGACCAGAATAGAAGTTGGGCGTTATGACCAAATTCTGAGTTGGGGTTTGTGACCAGTGGGCGTTGTGTCATAGCCCAAGCCATTTATTCGGTTTGTTCACACTCCTACATACGCTTATCGCGCAACCATTGTTCTACAGACAATATACCCGAGTCTGTGCGTATGCTTGTGATGCAGCCATGGTTTAACCAGTTACGGAACGGAAAGCCATTTACTGTACAGTCTGAAACAACGTGAAATCTAGTGTTTTATCAAAGTTTCTGCGTGTGTTACTAAATGTTCAACATTAGCATAAAAATATGTATTTAACAAATTCTGCTAATGTGAACACGTGAAGCATTAATTATTGGGTAGTGTACTAGAAATGGACGTTATTTGTACAATTGCTTCATTAAGATTTCGTTTAGTATCCATTTTAACATTCGAAAGAGGAGCTGGTTTAAGGTCGAATATTGGAGCAATATTGGTAAGGTGTTCGCGAACACCGCCATCTGATGTTTAATAGCTAAAGATTAATTTATTTGTTTATTAGAGTAGCTACAGTATGAGTTTTCAGTTTAGACAAACGATCACTGAATTAGATAATCTTCATATTTGAGATTTAGGAGAACACATGTTAGTACAAACTCTCAGCCTGTAAGACGGTTTTTGTAGGAATTGTATACAGAGTATCGTTGAAGTGTACTGTAACTACAGAAAATCATAAGTAGCAAGCATTGCTGAGTCAAATTTTACGAACACAGGACATTGTTGAATTGTGTTGGACTCGCACTTTCTGCTGGCCACTGATGTAAATCGACCTAAACCATACTTATCCTGTAGCGCCCATAAAATAATTGAAGGTAATTCATATGCACACAGTATCCAGTAACCAAGCTTTCTGAACGTTTTTGCTTGGATTATTATTAATTAAACTAAAGTGTTAGACACGTTTTGTGTGTTATCTTAAAATTCAAATTGTGATACTTTTACAATGTGTCACAGTGGTGGATGCAACTCACTTATGACCTAAGGCTGCGGATGGATGACCCAGTGGCGAAGACAGACGCTTGAATGTAAAAGAACATAAACTTACTGGACCTGTAAATTTCACCGGGGGTGTACCCCCCCCCCGCATTTTTTAAGTTCTAGCAGCGACGTTACAATACTCTGCCTTACATTAGTCAGCATGACTCCCTTACCACATCATCGCTTGGTTGGGAACTCCTTGCTAGTACTGCTGTATCTATTGTTACAACCCGTACAAAGTCAGTATGTGCCCGGTGCCTAAATCCAGCTCGGCTGCTAATCACTGCGGAACAACATGCTCTTCACGGGCTCACTAAGCGGAACAACATACTTCCAGGGGATCCACCTCCTCGATTATCGTATAATCGTCTAGCATGAGCAAAAACCTTTGACGTCTATAACCTGCTCCAATTGCCAAAAAAAAAACTACCAACATGATGCAACCAACTAATCAATTCATTCTACAGTAGCTACCATCTATCCTACTAAGGGTTGTCGCAACTTAGCCCATTATAATTAATTATTGTCCACATATAGCATACGTCAACAACTACGCAAACAGCACACTTTCACAAACATACGTCACGCCCTTGTCACAGTACCGGTCACAGCACCAGTTGCACGTGCATTCTGGACCTCTAACATAAAAACTCGTGATTTAACGGATATGCGTGTGGATATGCATAACTGGATTTTGTAAAAAATAAATATATTTGTCAAGATTATATTACATTTCAGGGTTCAAAATATTACAAAAATGAGAAACATTAATTAAAACCCAAAACACTGCACCTTCAAACTATCAACTATGTATTTTAACCCTAACAGAACTCTCAAAGTCCTCAATTACAGTATTAAAATGTTTAAAATGGACATCATATATTAATGTAGAACTCCGCGGATTTTCTAATTTAACACGATTTGCTCATGGATCTTTCTTACGTTGCTGCAATTCTTCCCAACTAGGTGTCTGAACATTATAAATAGTATTTTACCACAATAAAAATTTACTGATTTAAAATCCGAACACCGGGAAGGCCACAAGCTGGTTCATTCCCCCTATCCATCTTCCTTCGTAACTACTGTCAGTCTGCTATCTTACAATTGATGAGAAGCGCGCTGGAGTAAGCGTGGATCTTCAATTAAGTTCCAAAGTTTATTATTAATGAAATTTAAATATTCTTCGCATCACCAGTTAGATAAGGTGGCAAAATATATGGTCCTACCGAATCTACAATACCAAATATGAGAAATTTTAAAAGTGCCGTGTCTGATAAAACTCGTTTCGTTCATTCCGGATAATTTTATTATAAAGTTCAGGTTCTATTTAGTGATATTAAAATAAAAATATACGCAATTTAAGTCTTTTAAGCCCCATTCGTTCTTGTAAATAATAAAGATACAATAAACTTTCGTTATCCATACGATAGTAAACTGCGACCAAATGTAGGCACTGATGGTAGCTGCCGATTTGGGTAATGTTTCGCATACCTGCTTTAGCAGTGCATTCATCTTTCATCCAACAAATGTGAGATGAAAGGTACTTCGAAATAAAACGCTACAGCGAAAGGCAATGTTAGACTACTATTCTGCAAGTAAAATAATCTCTTACCAGAGCTCTGCCTATTTCAATATGTGACAGTTCAAATAAAATCAATAATATACGTGGTTTAGCTTCGAACGTTATAATGTATTTAATTACTCCAAAACCTCTAAAATCTTAGGAGGCTCCTATCAACACCGTTATATATCTGCTTACAGCATCTCAACCCCAAGGATTTCTTGGCGAATGTCAGTCAGTAGGTATCACATAAAATTTTGAAAAATAGTAAGTTTCAAAATTAAATTTAAGAATGCTATCATAAAGCAACTTTTAGTGCTGATTTCCAAATATCTAAAAAATATACAGGGTGTTACATTTAAAAAAACAAAGTTGTGTATCACTACGTAAAAATAGGAGGCCATGGCTTAAATTGGTTTACGTCAATTTTTAGGTTGTATACTGGCATTTAAAACAAAAGAAAGTACTTTTCGATATGCCTATTATTAACGAAGTTGCGAGCTGTCTAGCGATCTCCAAACACCCTGTATAATTACAATAAGGGGTTGTTCGTCTCCTGATATTTGCTTCAACTAATTGCAATTAACTTGGGTGGAGAAACTTCGACTAACAGCAGTGAACAGGAAATGTGGAAAGCAAACGAAACGAAGTCCAGAATTCGATCCACCCTCGCACCTGCATCTGAAGGATAGTCTACAATTTGTCTACCGGTCTCGCCTGTTACAAGAGACAAGTGCGGAAACTACACCCTGCATGCTCTGTTAAAGGGATTCGTTTAAAAGCGAAGCCAGATGTTCATAATATTACCTAATGAATTCTATATAGTGAGTTATTAATTACGGAATATCTATGATTAATGTTAGAAATTGTAAGATGAGATCCTCAATTTTTTCCCTTTGGTATAGAGATACAATTGAATTGAATTTCGAATATCCAGATCATCGTGGATAATCAAAATCCCGCTACAAAAAGAATCTTAGCGGCAACTTGGCACAGCAAACGTTATTTCTATTAAATTTTGTACGAGTTGCAATGCTTTTACCTAACTATTATGTATTGCATTAATTTTATGTTTATTTATTTTATTTTGGTGCTCAGCCACAGGCGTTAGGCCAATTATAGGCGTCGCTGTACATTCCAACCCCACTCACGACTGTCATGATGTTATTATGACATCCGGGACCAACTATTTCCGTGGCCAGCCGTATCACGAGGCGCCGAGGGAAGCAGCCGTGGAACTCCCATCCAAGTTCTGACCAGAAAGGAGCGTTGCTTAACTCTACTGATCGAACGTGGACACTTGTTCAAGCTACACCCCCAGGGACCCAATTATGCGTACTGTAACGAGGCTTTACTGTTACCCCTTCGTTTCGACATCAAATTATAATGAGGGAGGCTTGTACCGTTTAGTATTTTGTAAATTATTTGCCTTTATGTTATTAGCTAACGCAGTTTTCAATAAGAGATTTTTTACTTCTATCCAAGACGTGGTTACGGAGAAATCAATGCAACAATGTTCCGGAAATTGGCCCAATTTGGCTTGTAACACTGAAAATATATACTTCAAACTTCTGTTCAAATATATACAGGGTGTCCAAAAATGGCGGATTAACTCTACGGTGCGTTACTGAGGGATGCCTTATGAACCCTGGAAAAATATGAAAAAAAATCCCTGGGCCGTATTTTTCGAAATATTTCGAAATTAATAAAAAAAAATCTGGCAACATTGATACTGCAACAATTACTCAATCAAAAATGTATCCATAGTAAGTTGTTAATATGTTGGTGACACTGTAAGTCTATGTCAAATTCGAGGTTAGTAGGTTAGGTTTTGCGTCAGTTTTGACACAAACTGTCGCAAAACCTAACCTGCTAACATCGAATTTGACATGAACTTACAGTGCCACCAACATATTATTCATACAACAAATATTTCAATGCCAAGCTTGATTTCGTATATTATTATTCTACAAAGCCTGTTTGCCATATTTAGTAATTGACAAACTCAACAGGAAATCAGTTTTTTAAAATACTTAAATATTGAAAACAATTTAGTTAAATCCCAAGAATATTAAAAAAACAGATATTTTAATAAGTCCCAGATATATTTGCCACTATTATTATACACTAGTTATTTAAATAAATGGATTTCATTACCCACCTTTGACCAGAAATATTTCGAAAAATACGGCCCAGGGAATTTTTTTCATATTTTTCCATGGTTCATTAGGCATCCCCAAGTAACGCACTGTAGAGTTAATCCGCCATTTTTTGGACACCCTGTATATAATGTAAATACACATGTAAATCAATGTAGTAATCAGGCTTAACCCCTAAACTAAATGGCCATTTCTCTAATCAGGTTTATAAATCAAATAATAGCAGAATAATTCTATCTGAAGTACATTTACATTTAAACAACATTAAAACGCTAAAATAACTGTCTTCGATACACAAATATTCGGTGAGATATTTCGCCGCGTCTTGCACTGTAATCTGATACACCCACTCCAGTTTGCCGTTTGATCTCACGTAGCGCCAGATCGTCTCCCAAGTTTGAGACCAATATAATGCAATCGGCTATTCTTGCAGATTCTAAAAGGTGAATACCACCAATCTGTATTGCATTTAAGAATGACAATCCGTAGCTTTACACCTGGGGCAGGCTACTCCACAGTGGTAGAAGAACGGGCTCTTGCTCTTGGTTGTCGTTCGCTTCCACAGGCTTGTGTCAGCTTCCGAGGACACTTCCAGCTTGTATTGAATCTGGCTATTCCTCAGGGTCCGCGGAATTACGCTGAAATCTGGCCCAGAAACAATTTTTTGAAGCCGGGCGCTTCTTAACACCCAGGCGAAAATCACTACGTTTTGCACTGGAAAAAATTGGCAACTCGAATGAGCGAACTGCTCACCTCAAGTATTGCACAACAAACCAATCCTTCCCCGCTCAAAACACTCATTTCTGGCAATTCTCGAAAAAACTGCACACGCAGAACCGTGGCATAGTTCTACCGGAAATATGCGTATTGGCGCCCAAGTTAAATCCATTCAAATATTACAATGTAAAACTGCTCAAACTGGCTGTATATGGAAATATTAATTATTGTCAATGAGCTCAGGTGGAGCGAGGTCAAATCCCGTTTTAGTACAGTGAAATGTTTAGTTATAAAACTCAGACTTTCAGATTTTTCGCATCCCTGCTAGACCGAAAAATCAAGGGTATGTTGTATTTGGCTTTAGGAACCTTAAATAATTATATGAAAAACTGAGTCCAACTAATTAATTATATCGAAATCATCCAGAAATTCTGTTACTTATGTTGTATTATTAACAGAGCAATAATTATTATTTTATATATTTCAAAGCACTGTAGGTCAAAATCCGTATAACAATAATTCTCTCTAAGGTAATGTATGGCTGTCAATTTCATCTTGTATCTGTATGCTTAATAGGTTTAAAAACGCACAATCTGATAATGACATAATCTGACAATGGACAGTTCAAAAGACAATACAATGGGCTTTCACAGTGATGTCAAAAATGTAGAATTTATATAAATATAGTTGCAAAATGGAGTAAATAATATGCTCTAACACAATTGAATCGATTTAGGCGATTTTTCATTCCGAAGGAAAGTTAATTGTTAGACGATCTGATTGTTTTAAAACTAGACTCTTCCGGTAAGCATAAGATGTAATATTAGCTATGGAAGTTAGCTGCAAATTAAGTCAATAATAAACAGTATGTGGAAACTTTCAGTGTTGCCTTAGTACAGAAGACGACTTTTCAAGGAGATTCTTTCTATTTCTATATTACGTGGTGTGTTGCGCGACGCACTTTGTTGTAGAGCAAAACATATTTTAATTTTGTAGAAGTAGAAAAATCGAATAAATTAGAAGTTACTTTAAAAAAATCAGGCGATGCCTTGAAATTAACTAAATAAACCACATCCGCATTTAGATTTGTCATTGCCGTTTTATATTTACAACTGATTTAAATTCCAGAGATTCCTTTGCTACGTCGCCTAAATTACCACGTGGTATAGCAAACTTGTGTATAAAGAATTCCGTTAAAACATGCAGAAGAAAAAAAGCAACCCTTTTGGTATATGAGTGACCTACTGATGAATGCATAGTTTTATAACCTAGCAACTGTTGATAATTTTAATAGTAATTTGTGCAACTAATTTTGAAAGTCATACTTTTTTCATGAATTTGCAGTTTGCTTCGCCCTCGTTAATCAAGCAAATGAATGAAAAAGGGACTTTCAAAACGTGTTGTACACGTAGTTTTTTGCATAGTGGTCTCTTGTAACTCGAAATTTAGTCGAAAAGGACTTCGGAATTTACAACTATTAAATTAACATTTGAGTAAAAGAGTTAAAACTAGTGTACTTTTTTCATGGATTTGCGTTAAAAAAAGTGGTACTTTTAATACGATTTTCCGTTAAAAAAAGACGACTTTCATGATCACTATGCAGAAAAAGAATTATGGGCCTCGACACCGAAAGGTGGATGATGATGAATAAATGAACGCACATCAGTGCAATTTAACTAAATACCACCAGCTGTTCTTCTAAGGGAGAAATACCGAGATTATATCCAAAATCGAAAACTAGCTATTTACTAAGGGACAAGCCGCCACTTATCTTTTATTACTAATACGATTTTGTAGCTATTTCATGCTGAGTTTCTACAAGCAATAACACAAATTTTAATGAAACTCATTTTGTACATTATAAACCAACTTTTTTTTACTCCTTGGTAGTAGCTTATAGTATGTAGATAATCTATACATATATAAAGGAAAGTCACAACCCTGACTAATCAACGCAGAGCCGAAACCACTGGCACTAAAAACTTGAAATTTGGGTGGAAGGTTCGGTTTGTTACGTAAGGTAGTGCTAAGAAGGGATTTTTTGAAATTCGACCCCTAAGGGGGTGAAAAGGGGTAAAATGTGTTTTCACGAATTCCTCAATATCTCTTAGGCCCGATAAGATATCGACTTGGTGTTTACTTGCAAAGATTATCAATGTAAATACCTAGAAACGTATTTTAGGATTTTGCCCTAATCAACCCCGAAAGGTGCAAATGTGGATTGGGGGTGAATTAAAGAACCCTAAGTATTTCCTATGTTTATTGAGTTAGAACATTCTTTTTTGGCACATAGATTGATTTTTAAAATATTTAGAAATGGGTTTAAGGGAATTTGAAAATGTTAACCCTAAAGGGGTAAAAGGAGGAAAAACTGAAAAGGTGTGGGGGGGTTAAATTTATTAATTTTTTTCGCCGTGAGTTCCATTTCACAATAAAATGGGTTGAAAGGGATATTTTGAAATTCCTCCCCTACGGGGGTGAAAAGGGGTAAAATGTGTTTTCACGAGTTCCTCAATATCTCTTACACCCGATGAGATAGCGATTTGGTGTTTACTTGCAAATATTATCAATGCAAATACCTACACACTTATTTTACTATTTTGCCCTAATCAACCCCTAAAGGTGCAAATCTGGATTGGGGGTGAATTAAAGAACCCTAAGTATTTCCTATGTTTATTGAGTTAGAACATTCTTTTTTGGCATACAGATGGATTTTTAAAATATTTAGAAAGGGGCGTAAGGGACTTTGAAAATGTTAACCCTAAAGGGGTAAAAGGAGGATAAACTGAAAAGTGGGGGGGGGGGGGGGGGTTAAATTTATTAATTTTTTTCGCTGTGAGTTCCATTTCACAATAAAATGGGTTGAAAGGGATTTTTTGAAATTCCTCCCCTACGGGGGTGAAAAGGGGTAAAATGTGTTTTTACGAGTTCCTCAATATCTCTTAGACCCGATGAGATAGCGACTTGGTGTCTACTTGCAAAGATTATCAATGCAAATATCTACAAACGTATTTTACGATTTTGTTCTAATCAACCCCTAAAGGTTCAAGTCTGGATTGGGGGTGAATTAAAGAACCCTAAATATCTCCTATGTTTATTGAGTTAAAACACTCTTTTTTGGCATGTAGATGTATTTTTAAAATATTTAGAAAGAGGTGTACGGGATTTTGAAAATTTTAACCCTAAAGAGGTAAAAGGCGGAAAACTGAAAAAGGGTAGGGGGTGAATTAAAGACCCTTCGTTACTCCTATGTTTATTGAGTTAGATCAGTCTTTTTTGGTATATAGATATATTTTTAAAATATCTAAAAAATGGTTTAAGTGATTTTGAAAAATGTACCTCTAAGGGGGTAAAAAGGGATAAACTATGTTTTCACGAATTCCACAATATCTCTTAGGCCCGCTAAGATATCGACTTGATGTTTGCATGAGTAGCTATCCAATGCAAATGTCTAAAACCACATATTTCATTGCCCTAATCAACCCTTAAAAGGTGCGAATTTGAATTCGGGGTGAATTATAGAACCCTTTGTATTTCCTGTGTTTGTTGAGTTAGATCATTATTTTTTGGCATATAGATGTATTTTTAAATCTTTAGAAAACGTTTTTAAGGGTTTTTTAAATTTCACCCCTAAACCGGTAAAAAGGGAAAACTGAATAGAAGTAGGAAGTTAAAATTATTTTTCGCTGTGGGTTCATTTCAGTATAAAACGGGCTGATTTTTTTTAGAAATTGTACCCCTAAGAGGCGAAAAGTGGTAAACTGTTTAGCGTATTGAGTGATGGAGGAGGGGGACACTCTAGAATGCATTTGAGATTTAGAAGAAAAAACAAACATTTGTAGTCCGTACGAAGAACGGGCATCTTGCTAGTGGATGTTATAAGTAAACACCGTAAGTTAGGTATAATACATAATATGTCTTAAAACGCTTATTTTTGGTGGTTTTTCTATGTAAATGCAATAATTAGTTATCAGTGCCTGTTTGGTTCTATTTTTAACGGAATATAGTTTAAACATGCCAAAAGATCGCTTGAAAGTAATTATTTCGATAGGGTTTTCCTATAAACGTTCTTTACCAGTAAATATTGAAAGAAATTCCTGTGTTATGTTGTAGTAAAAGCTTAGCAAGAGCTGAACCCACCCTGGAAAGTCACGCACCTACATGCAAGGAATTAATAAACCATCCATTACAGGGATTAAATCATTCATTGGGATTATTATTCACAATATTTGGAAAAATCACCAATTTGCAATGTACTTTTACCCCTAATATTGAAGTTTAATTTCAGTTTGGTTTGAACTTTGCTGTGATCAGTTCTCGTATATATTGCATCTTGGCACATCAAAAATACCGAAAGTAAAAATGTTTAAAAATAAATGCTTATTTTGTATTTGCATAGTGCTTGCTTGCCTACCTATTTTACAAATTGTTAGTGCCTGAACTTGCGGCCTTTAGTATATGTATAATATTTCCCGTTGGAAAAAATGGTGGCTGGAAGGGGATATTAAAATCGAGAAATTTCAATTGTTGAATATTTGCATCCGTAAGAATAAGTTCGATTTTTTTGTGAAAAAACTATTAATCGCACGTGTTTAGAGATGCTTCTTGAAAAAATTGCAATTTGTTTATTTTTATTGAGATATTTGAAAGGCGAGATACAATTACCGGTACTATGTAATTGTATCACTTGTCAGTATAAGTTTTGAATTAAAAACCAATAGGCTCTAAACATAGAAAATGCTCCAATAATAGCTTAAACGTACCACATTAAAGATTAATCAGCCTGGATGGGACGATGACCTGCAGGGGCGGATTTAGAGTTTTCATGTCGACATGATCCCAACGCGATAAATATTTTATGGATATCCATAATTTTTGTATGGCTTTCGTTAGCAAGTAAGAAGGTTATTCGCCTCGCTGTTTAGACAGAACATTTTTAATTTATCGCGTTGTTTTTATTTTGTGTTCTATAGTGTATTCCTGTGTTTTTGAAATGCCAAATTTTACAAAATATTTAAATTGCGTCTCTGGAAAATGTATTTTACAGTAGCATCGAAATTGAAATTCGTTATCTAACAAGTTCTGTTATGAGCAAATCATTCGAATGGAGCTCAAGAAGCATATGAGGGTGTTTGCATCCTATACATATTCAAATTAACAAGGTCGCACGGGGTGCGTGTTGATGTTTTTAAACTTAATCGATCTAGTAGGCGTTTTGTTTATGAGCAAAAAATCCAAAATATAGTTTCTTCAAGCGTCTTGAATAGGCATTGAATTTTTCGAAAAGATACTAACCTGTTTTATTGCGCGTATCTCCAAAATAATTTTGAAAATCTAACCGCGCTCAAATAGTTTTAAGGTTTTTAAAATACTTTGAAAATGAAAATAAACTGGCAAGTAATTAAAATTGAGCCACAGTATGTTTCAGGGGAACCCCGTTTGCGATTCGTAACAAACCTAAAGGTGTCCGACCAGTAGCTTAGCGTGAGGAGTGGGTCTTATTGAAATTAAAGTGGGGCTCGCTCGCGATAGTCAACACAATTGTACAGGGTTATTCATTATAAATTACCCACCCCTGTCATCGTTATTATTGCCTATAGAAAAAAAAGTTTTAAATAAAAGTTGTGTGGTTATGACTGAATTTTCTTAAAATGCTATCAAAAGTACAGTAGCGTGCAGATTTCAGGGGATACAAAACATATTTTTTTACGTTGCGTGATTCCTAAAAAGGATATTGTACTGCAAAAATACGCGGAACTACACTTCGCTTCACAAATGAAAACATACGACAACAATGATGGTAGCAAACAATTCTACCTGCTCGTGGTATCAATTTGCGCGATAAGCAAAATCCCTACACTTGTATTCGCCTGGAAAGCAGTTTTGATGAACACAAGTGAAAACTTACACATAAAAGGGGCATATAACATTTGCGGGAATTTACAACCTCAGCTTAGTACGTATGGCATATTCAAAACGAGAGTCGATATCCATCTACACGCTGCTTCTCCAGAGCTGCGTCGGGATATAAGCCGTTGGCGAGACGATACGAAGATACCTTTAATTGTATTCCATCGGAGATGATACGAAATTCTGCTGCACTCATGCGAGACAGAATCAGAATTTCATATTGCCAAGATTGACACGGAAGCCGTTCCCAAACAGCTACATTCGTGGAAGGATAACGATCACCTACATAGAAGCTTTCTGCTCGATGATCGCTGTCCCACTACTGACCTGAAATCTTGGCCTGGAGAAGAAGTTCGACGAGACGAATTGCCTATCTGCTCTTCCTTGTGCGTAAAACGCAGTGGCCACGTCAATTGTCAAACTGACCTAACATATACCGACAAAAAGAAATGGAAATATCTCCTGGACAGAGTAATAAAAAACTCAAAAAATAATGTAATTACAATGTGCTCAGAACGTGCGCTTCAAATCGGTATTCAGGTTAAATAGAACCAAATGTTATTTAATGGTGGGGGATAGAGCTGGAGCATTCCCTCAGCACTTCTGAATAGTGAAAATCATCGTCAGGAAGGATGACAACGTTAACCTTGGTACCGGAATAACAAACAAGGATCAGAACTGGGAATTAAACGACGAAATGGAATGACAAAAGAAGCAGTAGCAAAGTTAACAATGATAAGACCATCGAAATCCAGGAGAAACAAAGAAACTGCTGATAAAAATTCTTGCATTTTCCATTACAACGTCTGAGGATTCTCCGGACTGCATGCACGTTTCGGACCCAGGAAATTCTATATCCAATCAAATGGACAAGCTTTTACCAATAATCCAGCGACGTCTATTAAAATTCTTCTGACTTATTCTGAAAAGACACGGCATGGAAAAGCTTATCATACAGGAGAAAGTTGAAAGCAGAAGATCAAGAAGCTGATATATCGACCAAATCAAAAAGCTCACCAACATATAAGTTTGATATGATTTATTAAATGCGCCCGCTTTCCGCGCCGCGGTCTACGGCGACCGTTGATGGAGTTTTCCCGATGTCTATATTTTAAGTCAAATAATGAATTAAGTAAACCTCGAGAACAAATACGACTCTGTTTACATGCGACGCCGACGGTTGGAAACTGGCCATTAAATCGCTTGCTTCTAAAAGCAAACTTAACCGTCAAAATTACCAACGTTTAAATTCTAAAGGTAGCACCAATATATCAACTTTACCTACCCGCCAATCGGGCCTAATTTGGTATCAAAATTCGCGGATTTAGGTTAGCTAAATAATTCTCGATTTAATAAAAACATAACAAATTGATCCTCACTGCGACGTCGACCGTTGAAAATAACTGCCGAAAGGTGTTTAAATGCCCCGAAGATCAGCAGCAAAAGATAGATAATCTCTGCAGGTCGAACTAACTTGTTCGCCTAAGAGCTTTGGCCAATCTGTGCAGTGAAACCCCTAGTTCGCACAGAGTACGGAAGCATTCTTGGCGGACGAGCATCCCTGGTCGCCCTGCAACTACTCTCTCCTCCAGGAGACTGCGCCTTTGTTCTCCAGACCCACAGCCGCTTCCAGGTGGAGTCTCTCAACGCCCGGCATTACGCACGCTCCAGGAGACCGAACCGTTGTTCATCCCCGCTAGCACCACGCACAAGCCGAAGCATCCCGTTGAGTTTAGGTTTTCTTTTTCTAGGCCCTGCATCTTGGTCAAGCGCCTTTTCGAGCCCTTGTCAACCCCTATCTCGAAATCACCTTTCCCCAATGGAACAAGAACAACCGCAATCACCACCAGTACGTCATCACGCACCGTAATCATCTTGTAATCGTTTTATATAAATATTTATCGATGGAAATAAAAACACACAATCAATTTTCGCCCTGATTAACACACCAACTCCAAGAAGCCGAGCTATAAAATATATACCTGTGTGTTAAGTTGTCGGTTATAAGAGGACAGCAGAAGACTAAATTGGTGGTCCCCACATCATGAGTCAGTTACGATGTTCGACTTCGAACTGCGACGGCAGAGAGGCGAGAATCGCTGGCCACCGGTGCGGCGTGTGGTCGAGCATTGTGGTGCATAACAATAAAACTACCGCCTATAAATGGGGCATAAGACACTCTATGTTCTTAAAGGACACCCCGTACATGTCGATCATAGAGCCTCGCCCATCTATGAATACTAACTTTGTGCGTACTTCAAAAGATGTACCAACCCATACCATTGGAGAAAGCTCACGCGGCTCGACCACGGTGCAAACAAAATTTTTGTCCCGTAGCTCGTTTGCACCTCCATGTTGGCTTCTTGCAGTCGTCTTCTAATTGTCCGTTAATTTACATTTGTATCATAAACTTCAATTAGCGAATGTCGGTTATTTGTTGAAAGAAAAAACAGAAACAGCTAAAATAAGCGCCTCAAGATTTGCGATAGGAAACAAAACTATCATTCAAAATTATCTTTTAGATAACGGTCATAAAATATACCTACTGTTTTATATGATTTTTCTGTTTCTTTGGCGCTATTTACCTATTTGTTTTTTGTTAGTTAATAAAAACCTAACGCCTAGCAATAACTTCATAAAATAAACAATTTTTCAAAAAGATGAGCTTTTGAATAGAAATCGACGTTTCTGCAAAAGCGGTAGGGTAGGCATTAGTAGCTGACGCGGAATGATCAATAACTAATTTCAAACTTGAAAACAAGCTTTAATGATGTGTACGCAAACACAATTGCTGCTCGTTGGATGCCCGCAGGAACCTCAAGATCTCTAGTAATTTAATCAAAAACCCATTGATAATTTGAATAGTTCGTTTCCACTTAGAGCGCAGTTAAGCTCCGACAGTAATTGCTGCAAAATGTAGGTCGATCATGAGTTTGTATGAGGACATACAAACAAACAGACGTCGAAATTGAATTCCATGAGGTGGCATTTGCTTTAAGGAATGCCCATCAGCTGAAGTTCGCCGAGGTGCACTTCCGACCTATTTTTAGATTTTTCCAGATTGATTAGTGGGAAAGTATGTCCGCCGCGATAAGTTTATCTAAAGCAATTAAACGCAAGACCTCCGTTTTCCCTACACGCCCAGAAATAATTCTGCGACTAGTTGTATTACTGGTAGCAACAGATGGTAGTCGCCTGCGAAAATAAAAACCGCGAGGAACTAAGTCGACTAACAAGAAATAAAAACCAAAGTTGCAGTAAAAATCTGCTAAGTCGTGTCATTTTAAATTCCAGGAGAGATAACCGAATAAGAAACTATCTGGTGCACAGGTGGTGTAATTATAAATTACCATCTACGGCCTGATTGGATTCCAACAGCTCAGTTCTAGCGCCAGGAGGGACAATTACATAAATTATTCATAAACCTATTAGTGGCAAGTGCAGCGGCCTTAAAGGGATACTTTTATGGAAGTTCGTCTTGTGTCTGGAATTCCATAAATTTAGATTTATTAGGGGCTTTTCGTGTCATCAGAAGAGCCAGCAACATATTTTCTGTTATACAGCTATAAGTGAACAGTAGATAACATCCGTTGTAGAAAGTAACCGTGGAACTTTCGCGATTTTATGTACGCTTACTTCTTCCAAATTTAGTATAACTTTTAAGTCATTCAACCGATTTCTTTTGATTATTAGCAGCAGTACTGTAAATCGAACGAAATTTATTTCGGTTTTACTGTAGAACATAGAAACATACGTATAAAGAACAGATTTTTAAAATAATGAAGGAAGAAATATACACCTCGGTGGCGCTGTGAGTAGAGTGCCAGGTGTACACTAAGCAAGTACTCCGTTTGAGTTTGGGGGGTAGGTGGAACATTTTTCGCAACCCCTTGCATCGGCACTGAGTAGGCCGACAATTCGAAATTGGGATACTCTGAAGACTGGGGTATGGGTCCATGAATCTTAAATGTAGACTATTCCACATATTCACCCGGAAGTTCAACGCCTTGACAAAAATCTGAAGTCTGATCACTCAAATACTGCTGATATCACCTCTGAATCATTCGGAAAACGCTTCCCCTTCAAACTTTTCCTAAGGTTTTGGAACAGAAAACAGTCCGATGGTGAGTAAGTTGGATGGTCTATGCACTCAAATCCCAAATCTTAAAAAATATCCCTTGTCTTGCCAGCTAGAGCAGGAGCATTGTCTTGCAAAAAGAGAACACCTTTGCGCAATTTGTTGTTTGGTCCTTCGGCAGATAGTCAGTCGGTAAAAACGCAGATCTTCAACCTTGTTTTGCTGGAGAACCCGAGCGCCGCCATTGCATGGTCTGTTGTTTCGTCTATGGATCGTAGTAGTGTAACTAGGCTTCAACAGTGACGACAAGTCGCTGCAAAATATCATCACTAGATCGTTCCAAATGTTGCAAAACCAACTTGGAAGTGTACATACACATTTGGGTACTCACTTCGCTGGCATCTTCTGCATTTCCAAGTGCTCATTGGTTATGAACCCAACACGTTTCGTAGATATCTCCACGGTCTCGGCTATTGTTGTATGCAAGATTCGCCGATCTGATAAAATCAAGTCATCACGTAGAACAATTTCGGGTATTGTCACTGTTGAAGGCCTCTCAGATCTTGCTGCATCTTTGGTCTCGAACTCACCACGCTAAAAGTTGGTATACCATTTCTTCACGGTGGAATATGAGGACAATTGTCACTTAATGTTTACGTCATACATTCTAATACGTATGGATTTCCTTTGTAGATTTTGTCTGTTACCGGTATAACTCGAAAACTATTTGTTGGAGGAAGACATATTTTGCATGCGGATTATATGTGTACCTGGCATGAAACCGAGAAAGTTTCGGTCAAATATATACAGGGTGAACACCTTTAAAAAATAAAACTTTGTTTTTATTTTTGATTTAACTGAAGAATAGACAAAAGTATTAATTTGCACATAGCCCAGGCTTTACCTTTGACAAAAATGGGACCCAACCGATACAGGATAAAAGTTGTAAAAAACAATAATGGGCAACAATAAGCTTGTTGACTGTAATGAAGTCGCATCGCGGCGATCCAAGGCACAGCTCCGTGGTAGGATGGAACCGAAGCGCGCGCTTTGTGGGGTCTGCTTGATTCCAGTTGAAATTTATTCCACGGGCGCTGAAATCGGGCTGAGTTTGAAATCGGGCTGAGTTCAAATCCTGTCTGCAATACTTTTTTAAATTTGCAAATTGACGTAATTTGCGTTATCACGTGTTTCCTTTTATTGTTTCAGTATTACTAGGAACGTTATATTTTTACCTCTAGTTGCTTTTGATTTTTCAAAATATTTAGTGTCACAACTTTCACTTGTTAGGGAAGTTCTGAGTAAAACCCTTTACAGAAATTTTTAAATATGTATTGTCCTGTATCCGGCGCCTGAAATGGCAAAAGGGTAGGGGAAGAAGAAGAAATCTATATTTCCGCAAAGCAAAGCTTAATAGCATTAAATTTGAAAAAACGAATAAAATAACTTTCTCTAGAAATGAAATGGATGTAACTTTCATAAACTCAAAATTGTATTCGCAGTGTTACAAATAAGCTGCTACACATTCTTCAATGACAAAATTGAAAAATCGTATAAGCAAATGGCTTCCCAGAGGAATTTGTAAAAATATCGCTAATTTGACTCATGATACTGATAGGGTTGTGAATAAAAGAAACATTGTTTCTTTTTAAACAAAACCCCTTATTAAAATTAACATACGGAGCTGTAGTTTTTTAGCTTATTGGGTTTTCCAGTTCTGAACGAGCCTTAAAAAAACAGCAAAGAACATCGCATGAATATACTACTAAAAAATCTGGTGTGATACACTCACACAACTTCCTTTTACAGTGATCTTATAATTAGTCAAAAATTTCATTTTTAATTTTTAACTATTTGTTAAAATTTTCAAAATTACAAATTCTACAAATACGGTACAAAATGGAGTGTTAGTTGAAGAGACAAATTTTCTCTAGAATTTTAAGGTGAATTCAAAAATGTAATAATATACCGGGTGTTTTATTTAAAATAGGAGTTAATAAAAAAAATAGAAAAAAAAACAAAAGAAACCCACTTTAGAAGTATTCAACTGGAAAATCACCTATCTCACATCAATACACATTAAAAATGTAAGAAAAATGTAAAATTTAAAAAAAATCGTTAGAGCCGTTTTTGAAAAAATCGAAAAAAACTGAAAAATCACAAGAGTAAACACCTACTTCCGGTTATGCGATTTTCTTCAAAAGCTTGCTGTCTCATCTACATAGTACACAAAACTTATATATGAAGTTTCAATGCCATACCTCTTTTCGTTTTTGAGATATTCTGTTCACAGACACACACACAGACAGACAGACACACAACCCAATGAAAAAAATCTGGTGTGATACACTCACACAACTTCCTTTTACAGTGATCTTATAATTAGTCAAAAATTTCATTTTTAATTTTTAACCATTTGTTAAAAATTTTCAAAAATTACAAATTCTACAAAAACGGTACAAAATCGAGTGTTAGTTGAAGAGACAAATTTTCTCTAGAATTTTAAGGTGAATTCAAAAATGTAATAATATACCGGGTGTTTTATTTAAAATAGGAGTTAATAAAAAAAATAGAAAAAAAAACAAAAGAAACCCACTTTAGAAGTATTCAACTGGAAAATCACCTATCTCACATCAATACACATTAAAAATTTAAGAAAAATGTAAAATTTAAAAAAAATCGTTAGAGCCGTTTTTGAAAAAATCGAAAAAAACTGAAAAATCACAAGAGTAAACACCTACTTCCGGTTATGCGATTTTCTTCAAAAGCTTGCTGTCTCATCTACATAGTACACAAAACTTATATATGAAGTTTCAATGCCATACCTCTTTTCGTTTTTGAGATATTCTGTTCACAGACACACAGACACACAGACAGACAGACAGACAGACCAATGAAAAAAAATATGTTTTTTGGGATCAGGGGACTCTAAAACGTGAAGATCTGTTGAAAACTCAATTTCGAATTTTTGGGGTGAATCCAATACTTCCTTTATAATAGTAAAAGGAAGTAAAAAATATGTTTTTTGGGATCAGGGGACTCTAAAACGTGAAGATCTGTTGAAAACTCAATTTCGAATTTTTGGGGTGAATCCAATACTTCCTTTATAGTAGTAAAAGGAAGTACCAATGACACAATGACATTTACTCAAAGATGAGAGCCCTTAAGTAAAAAGTGTAGGAATTATTTCTATTCTCACGGTGCCAAAAAACAATTTGCTTTTTTTTCATAAAGGCCGTGTTTTATAAACAAAAACTTTCTGAAAAACCGCTTTTTACAACTCTAGTTACTGATAATACATACATAGCATGGAAATAATGTATGTCCATATGTGCTCACAGCTTTTTTTAAACGCTATCATTATTTCATATGTTGTAAGATACCCGAACTATTGCAGTAAACAAGAAGGTTTTTCGCTGGTAGAATGAATTGAGCGATTCTTTTAATATCTATTCAGAAAAAATATACCAGTCAGGAAGTCAAATAAAGTAAGGAAATAGCCTAGTAAAATACGCATGAACTTTTGGAAGTAGAACGTTAGGAAGGCCAAGAACAAGATGGAAGTTAAATGATAAGGGTTGTATACAAAACCACCGATGTTAATCGCCACCGATATGGATTTCCTCCGACTTCTGACAACTGTATTGAACACTACCGACAGGAACTACCGCCGACTTGGGTTACTACCGACTTTAAAGTTTGTAAGAAATATATGAATGTCACCGAACTAAAATACCACCGACTTGGTCTACAAACCGACTTGGATTACCACCGATGTGGATTTACATCCGACAGGAACTATCGCCGATGTGGACTACCACCGCGCGTTTACTTCCAACCGATACCGACAGTAGTTGCTGCAACACATCTTACACGAGCGACCGTGAAGTTGCAATCCTTCATATTAAGGTGACTGTTTAGTAACTTCAGATTTTGTTTCTAACTGGCCCAGAATTTTTTAAACCCCCTAAAGGTAGACAACAATCCATACTAAGTAATTTTTAAATGATTTCGTTTACACGTCCTAACCTTGCTATGTGATTGGTACTATGTAGAGGAAGCAAAATATGAATGGAGCTAAAGGATTATGATATAGGTGGTTCGTTGGGCGCTTATCGGGAAGCCCAAAATTCCAAAGCTCTATTTAAATTGTTTTATAATGACTTTCTGAAGTGACTAAAAGACTGCAGATTGGTGGTTTATAAAATGTTGACGGAGTTATATCAGTTATTATTCGCGCTGAGCTTTCCTTATATTTATACCTAGTGAAAGTAAGTGAAGTGTCATACAGGGACCGTCAAAAAGGACTGATTATTTAATTTTCTAATAAAAAATTAAATGTCACAGCAATCGCTATGTCTCTTATATTATTTTAAAGAGTATGCTTTGGAGAGGTGTATAAAACAATTGCAGAATTTTTTGACACTTAGCAAAATGGACACATGGCCAGTGCCACAACGTGTTTTTTTGTGTTGAACAATTTATCAAAGTTAATTCAATTATTTAAGTGCAATGCTGCAGATTATTTTATTTGGAGCTACCTAAAAAGTAAAGTTCATATTGGAAAACCAAGAACAATTGACGAACTTAAAACAAGCATTAAAGCAGAAATTCCATATATTCCGTAGGAATTACTTATTAGAGTCATGTTTAATTTCGTTCGCCGCTTAGAAGAATGTATTGAAAACGACAGAGGACACTTCTGGCATATATTTGATAAATAAATCTCCTGTTCTTACACTTACACAAACCGTTTTGTTTAAATTTGCAACTTATAACAATACATTTTTATCTAGAAAATAAAATAGTCAGTCCTTTTTGACGGTCCATGTATAAAGATTTAAAGTTGAAAAAACTTTGTCTGTTCGAAGAAAAAGTGCAAAAAAGAAAGGATTGCATGCTGCACGGGTTGCACTTAGAAATAGAACGACACAGTAAATTTAGGGGTTATAATTTGTATTTTTTATATCCCACTTTTTTGGCCGTAAGTGTACAAACAGTGTCTACGGATTTTAATAGTATAATTTAATATAAAGTGTATCAACAATTTTAACGAGTATTTTAGGAGATTATTAAGTCAAAATGTTATTAATTAATTAAATGTTATTAATTAACTAAATTAATTTAATTTAATTGTAATAATTGCAAATTCAATTACATTGGACAAACAAAACAATTATTAAAGAATAGAATTAATCGGCACAAACACTCAATTAAAACAAATAATATATCACCTAATAAAAAACAGCGTTAACTGACCATGCTAATGAATCTCTACGTAAAAAGTTTAATTTCTACGCACCCAACATGTTACATACAGAGAATAACTTAAAAAACGTATATGCCTGGAGATGATTGAAATACAAAAAGCTCTATTGCAATTAATTATAGAACTGATATGAGATAACCTCAGTTCTATTTATCATAATTTATTTAAATAAACTTTTTTACATGAACCAAATACTTTAGTTGTGTTTGTTTAGTTGTATTATAATTCAAACAAACATTTTAATTAAAAGCAAATTTTAACTTAATACGACCCTGGCTATGTCATATGCAAGTTCCAAATTTTCTGCAGTTTTGGGTATAGTTGATAATAAAAATATGTGAACAGCCTTGCATGCTCTTATCAATTTCATTTTACATTTCTGGTTTCAAAATTGCTAAAGCGTTCTGCTTTAATTGTATTGAATATGGATTATCACGAATAATCCCGTTTGCTTCATTAATTGTTAATATTAAATTTAAAAAATGTCTTTAACATAATCCATATTTAAACTACTCATTATCGTAAGTATGCTAGTTAAAGGAAAACCATATTTGCTCACTAATCTAATTTTTCTCTTTTCAGATTTGTTAAAAATTACTTTTTTATAATGTTTTCGTAAATTACTGAAGAAGCTATCATAACTAGCGAAACGTATAATTAAAATATTTCAATTTAATATTAAAGTATGTTTACGACAAAATGATTTTTATTTAATAAAAAATTATGATTAATTAATAACATTTTGACTTAATAATCTCCTAAAGTACTAGTGAAAAATTATAATAGTATAATTTTAAATTTTTAACTAATAGTTTTAACATAATAAGTATAAATATTGATAATTTTATATTTATACGCGGTCCTTAATAAATTGTGTTATTTTCCTCTTTTTACCTTTTTTGAAAATTAAAATGAATAAAACCAACATCAGGAGACACTTTTATAAAATACAAGCAAATTGCGCGCTACGCGCACGTGAAATAGGATACGCGAAAGGTCAAGCTCCGAGCCGAGCGCTAAGATAAGAAAAACAAAACCTAAACAAATATAAACATCTGTGAAGCCGAAACGTGAGATTTTATTTTGTGCCACAGACACACAGACACACATTAAGGAAAATTATATTATAGATACCTACATTACTTCATATGTATGACAAACTACAGACAGTATAGAAATAGTGCACTCTTTAATTAGATGATAATTAATACATACTAAATGAGGAGCTTTGCATGTATCTCCAAAAAGCAAAGTTGCGCTTTTTAAAAATGTGAATGATCAGTAATGTGGTAATTTACCATAGCCCTGAAATGAAAGGTGAAATAAATACAATGTTCTTCCTTGAATTCACCACAACTATGTAAAGCTGATACTTGCAGCAAATTACGAACCTAGGAAAGCAAAAATATAATATATGTAAACCTTTCCAGGTAAAGATCTGTTATCTGAAATACCATAATTAGCTAGCCCAAGCTCAAGTTTAAGATTAGTTTTAGTGATGGGCATAACCGGACAATTTTCATAACCGAATTATTTGCATTCGAATGATATTAATAACCGAATGATTATTTGAATAATCATTCGAATACATTTTTGCTCTCGATTCGTTTCGATTAAGTCAGCCGGTTTGCCGGTTGGCGGTTCACCGTCATCTGTATCGACATCGGTTTACCGTCATCTGCATCGACATCGGTTCACCGTCATCTGCATCGACATCGTAACTTGCAGATAGCGGATGAACCAAAACATAATATGTACGGTCGGCGCCTTAGAAATCGGGACACGTAATATGTTCTTCTAGCCTTTGGAGTATTCTTGCTCCGGTTACTTCATTAATGTGAGATGGCATTTCATAATTGACAAACAATAAACAATCTGAAGTAAAAATTAAAACCATAATAACTGTAAAAACCCAGTTTATACACTTAAAAAATACATGCAAGATATATCATAATAGTGTGTAGTGCCCGATTTCTAAGGCGACAACCGTACATTATGTGTTATGTATTGGAAATTAAGAGGTATTTATTAAGAAGTGTAGAAAGAAAGAAATATGCGGGACTGCTTGCTAATCACAATAAAAACAGTCGATCGGGTGGGTTAAAGGCGCCGCCTCTTGTTTTGAATCTTTGGAGATGTAAGCAAATAAAAAATTGTTTTATAGCTTGATGCGTTTGCAGTTTTTAGGCGTTCAGGTTTCAGGTCCCCAGAATTTGATATTTTTTATGATAGGAGGTTGGTACGCGATAACCAAATGATGTTTTCAGTACAACCTGCTTTGTTTATGAGTTATGACGTATTTATATTTACAGAATTTTGAGCACTGCGTAGGTCGCTGAGATATGGCACGTAGTACCTTTGAATAGAGGTTTTATATTCAAAGCGTAGTACGTATCAGCATGAGGTTATTTTTCATTCGAATACTTGAAACGAAAACCGAGTTACATAGGTTATTTCAATAACGGGATAACCGGTTATTTTTCATTCGAATAAGCCCATCACGAATTGGTTTATGAGCATCAGCTTTCTCTTTCTACTCTTGAATAGTAAAGTGTGTTGCCTAATTTTGATATATATTTTGGAACTTGGTGTCGTGTATATTCAATTTAATTTACTGTTATCAAGTTTTTCTAAAGAAACTAAAACGTCGTTCGACGTGTTCATGAACATCAAATAGCAATGACTACTTCTTCATGGTAAAAAAGAGAAACATTTTACTTAATGGCGCTTTTATTGCTCTGTATAGAATGATTAATAATTCCAATTGCTACTTCATTTTTAAGTTTTTCCACCATGGGGAAGTTTTTGCATTGTATTTATCTATATCTATAAAACTGAAAGTCCTGCCTCACTCACTCACTCATCAACGCCCAGCCCAAACCATTGGACCTAGAAAGCTAAAATTTTGCACAGAGGTTTCCTTTATGATGTATATGTTACCGGAAATGTATGTAATCCGTCATTATATAGAATTCCTAGGAAATGTATATAATGCCTAAAATCGTCAGGAAATGTGTGAAATAAATGTTATTATACACATTTCCTAGGAATTTTATACATTTCCTAACCTGGAATCGAAAATGTGTTAAATTAGGGATGTCATGTCGGTAGGTTAGGTTAGGTTACTAGCACTAACAAATCGTCACACTGCTAAGGAAAATCTCAGTTCATCTGTGTTTTATTTTTCATTCATTCGCAAATTCTACAGTATAATGTTGATTTTCATACATTTCCTAGTACCATTTAGGAATTGCCTAGGAAATGCATACATTTCCTAGGAAATGTATGTATTAAAGAACCTTTGATTAATTATTTTACACATTTCCTAAATTGGCTCGGCATTATATACATTTCCTAGGAATTGTATACAATTCCTAGGTTTCATACATTTCCTGTAACATATACAAGGAAAAAGGAAGGATATTTCGAAATTCAACCCCTAAAGGGGTGAAATGGAGGTTCTAATTTTGTATGGAGAAATAACATTAAATAGACATTTCGACTTGAAACGTCGTAGAAGTACTCCTAAAAACAAATAAGCAAATACGTATTTCGTGATTTTCCGAAAATCAACTCTTTAGGGGGTGAAATGGGGTAAATAAGCCTAAAATACGATATGAGTGTCGTTATTGAAGTTTTTTTGGACGTTGATTGCGAAAATGACATTTATTTTTAAGTCCAAGACGGTGGACATGACATAAGGGAAGAGACGGGACGGGACGGGACGGGACGGGACTGGACGGGAAGGGAAGGGACGGGACGGGACGGAACGGGGCAGGACTGGACTGGACGGGAAGGCACGGGACGGGACGAGACGGGACGGGGCGGGACGGAACGGGACGGGACCGAAAGGGAAAGGAAGGAATGGGATGGAAGGGGAGGGGACGGGATGGAACGGGACTGGACGGGACGAGATGGGACTGGACGGGACGGGAAGAGAAGGGACGGGACTGGACGGAACGGGACGGGGCGGAAAGGGAAGGGAAGGGATGGAAGGGGAGGGGACGGGACGGGACGGGTTTGTAAAACCTACTTTTAATACAGGTGCATACATGTTACGAGGAAGTTTTCATAAAATTTGAACCAAAAATGGAAAAACTCTTTTATCTACGACAATGTGTAAATTGACTTTTAGTTGGCAGTTTAAAGTTTGTAAAATGACTGTTTAAAAACATGTTTTAATTAGTTTACGTCGTCAGCAGCAACGTGTTTTAAAAATTGTAACCACGCAAAATGACGACCGGTTGCTACTCATCTTAATTTATATTTAAATCTTTTTATTTATTTATCGTGTTTTTTAGATTCTATTTTAGATAAAATATTGTACGATACACATGCGTAAAGTATCTCACTCGCGGGGATTTTGAATTGATAGATTAAAAATAGCAAAAACCATAGCACTATGTATTTTTTCATTTCTATAATACACGATAACAGTGTAAATAGAGGGATCTGTGGCCAAGTTATTAAGCATTCTGGCTACTAATCCAAAGATCGCGAGTTCGATCTCCGCATACAGTAAGGTTTATAACAATTTAAAATCCAGAAAGAGAAACCGTATACAAAATGTGGGATACGGAAAGTTCGTTCCCCACATTTTGTTCCCCACATTTCGTACCCCACATTTTGTTCCCGGGATATTTCGTCTCCCCACATCTCGTACCCAGAAATTTCGTTCCCGAGCGAGCTCAGTTTGTCTCCTAGATTACAGGGTGTTGAAAAACAAGTGCAGCGATCGGAATGCAGTTAAAAAATATAAGATATTTTAATTAATTTATTTATTATAATAAACTTATAAGAACAAAATTAATTGTATTTATTAAAAATGACGTTTTAATCTAAGTATCTTCCTGATATTTTGTATAGGGCCATAATTTCTCATTCTGGACAACTTTTCTTAGTAATATTTTGCTGTATCATGAACAAAAAGGGTAGTTTACCTAAAAAGAAAATAGTTTTTGCTTAACTGTCAAGGACGACTTTCAAAAACTAAAAATGTTCTTAAAATTCTCTACAAACCGAACAGGAATTATAATTCCTATAACTCTTGTAAACTCAAGCTGGGGTCATACTGTATATAGTTCTTAAAAGTTTATTATAATAAATAAATTAATTAAAATATCTTTTATTTTTTAACTGTATTCCGATCGCTGCATTTGTTTTTCAACACCCTGTAATCTAGGAGACAAATTGAGCTCGCTCGGGAACGAAGTTTCCGGGTACGAGATGTGGGGAGACGAAATATCCCGGGAATGAAATGTGGGGTACGAAATGTGGGGAACGAAATGTGGGGAACGAACTTTCCGTATCCCATAAAACGTTACGTACATAATAATATTACTCTACTTATTTGCTATATACCTATGCTTTTGTTGCAGAGAATCTTTTATTCTTTTTTTGACGGCTGTAGAAAAAACGTTGTTTGTATTTCGTGGCAAAATTCGTGTTTTTGTAGCGCGTTTGAATGACTTTTCTGCCTCGACCTAACGGTCTCGGCGAAAATTGACATTCTCACGCGCCATAAAAAACACTCATTTCGCGCACTTAATACAAAAATTACTATTTCCAATCATATCTGAAAGATAGATTTCAAATTGTAAATACCGATGGTGTCATAAGTGAAGAATCCACAGTAGAATATGGAGTCCCACAAGGTATGTCCTGGAACCCGTGCTTTTTACAATATATGTAAAATGATTTACTACAACTATAAACTGAAGGTAAAATTCTCTCTTATACTGATGATATGGTTATCATCTACAAGGACCACAACTAGACCAACCTCAAGCGAAAAACAGAGATATGGAAAAAATAAAACAGTGGTTCAATATTAAACTTAAAAAAAGCTAAATACATACCGTTTGGAAATTATAAAGTTACATTACCATCACACACACAGTTAACTTTATCAGATGTTGAATATGTTACGGTTGATATTCAACAAAGAGACAGTATAAAATAACTTGGTATAAATATAGACTGTCACCTAAGATGAAATGTACATATTAACAACTTTATTAAAAAACTAAGAAGTATGCTGTACAGGTTTAAAAAAACTAAAACAATATTAATGCAAAAACATATGAGAACGGTATACAATGCACTGGTGGACTCTCTGCTACATGTGGCGCTGCACCTAATACTTCTGTTAAACCACCGGAGGTCATACAAAAAGGACTTCTTAAAAAAATGTACAACAAGGAATATACATATCCATCTAAGCCACTCTATACAGAAACAACTATCTTGGATATGAGACTTCTCTTTGCAAAACCTATTATAATAAACACCAGTATAAAAATAAACATAAGCTAGAGAACACTAACCATATATACTACACGAGAAACAAAACCAAAAACTATTTAAAAAATAACAGAATGAAGAAAAAAGTGGGACAAAGATTAATACAATGTCTAGGTCCTAAATTGTTTAACGCATTACCAAGACAATTTTCAAAAAGTCGCCAAACTTCCAGTATGTATTAAGTGTAAATTAAAAAACTGATTACTTCAAGTAAATCGCAGTGTTATATTAATAATTATAAACAATGTTACATCTTGTTCACACATCTTTATGGAAGGTCTGGATCTGATCGTGAAATATAAGGTGCAATTGAATTATTATAAAGTAGTTGATAATAAATACCTGTAAATTAAATATAATTATAGGATAATAAATAAATTACAGACTGACTATTACTTAATAATAATTTAAATATTATAAATATCATTTAGTTAGTCAATAGGTAGAATGTAAGTAGATGTACAAGACTTTCCCACACAAGCAATTTGCTTCAGGGAACAGCATTTTTCACGTTTATTAATTCGATGTTTTATTGATCTCACAGACCATTATGCGACTACTATAACACATATATTTACTGTCATGTATGTATGTATAGTAACTGGATGCTCGATAAACCATTATTATTATTATAGCCTCGTGATTTGTCGACACTTCCTCGTAGTTTTCTCGTTGCTATAGGTACTTACAAAATGCCAGATGTCTATTTGTATTACATTGACAATTTAACTGGTGTCATTGTCAACCAATGGCATTTTTCAATTTAAAAATCAACTACCAACCGAACGATTATTTTAGTGAAAATAATTCGAGGAACTTTATTTCACCGACAATAATTCGAGAAGCTTTATTTCAGAGACAATTTTTTCTGTAACTATTATTGTAGTGACAATATTTCGAGGAGCTTTATTTGAGTGACAATTTCTTCTGTAACTATTTTTTAATGAAAAGTTAAATTGTCAAGACGAATAGGACTCTAGGTCGAAATATTGCAGACAATTTTTGCTCTTCAGATTGTCTCGTTTCTGTTGCAAGCACTCGTCGTTATTTTCGTCGCTGCAGAAACTCGTATCTGAATCGCAAAAATTATTGTCGGCAATATTTTGACCTCTCGTCCTATTATTACCGACAATTAACAATTGATTATTGTCTTAATAAGTGGAACCCTGGAAAACAAAAGGTTTATGAACGCCAGTTACGTTTACGAACTGTCAATTAAGTTTATGAACTGTTAATTTAGCATTCTGCAAATGTAAATAATACCTAGAATACGCCTAACCACTACTGATAAAGCAGAAAGGGTGTGTTTACTCGGTCGACAATAAATACACTTATTTGGATTAAAATTTACATTTTTACTATTTTCCTAATTTTGAACAACTTTTGTAACTAACTTTTTTTGATAAAACTAAGCCTACTATAATTTTAAAATTTTTGCAGTAATTTTTTTGTCGCAGTAGGCCATTGTTTTGCAGTCACATATTTAAAAACTATGAAAATAATTGCTTTAAGGTTAGGTAAATAGACCAAAATTTTAAATAGATCAGATAATAAATGAGAAAGATGCAGGAGTGTGAAGGTGAGACGTTAAACACGCTGCAAATCAAACAAATTCACAAACAAAACCACAATATCTCCAGTTATTTTGTGGGTAGTACGAAATTTAACGCAGCCGCCTATTTATATAATATATAACGTTTTAATACTTACAGAATTTTAGTAAAATTTCCTTACTGGCCAAAATACGCCATACGCTAATCAAACAAGATCGCATTTATTTTGAAAGAATTTAAATCTATGTACGAATTAAAATATAATACTGACATTTTATTACAATATAAACAATTTACTGACGAAATATGAAGTCTTTCAGCAGCTACTGATAAAAATTACTTCATAAAGATACTGTAGTTGCTACCAAATTATTAATAGGAACGATTGCAAGTTCGCGGTCGCTCGCGTAAGATGTGTTGCAGCAACTACCACATCGGCGATAGTTCATATCGGTAGTAGTTCCTGTCGGATGTAAATCCACATCGGTGGTAATCCAAGTCGGTTTGTACACCAAGTCGGTGGTATTTCAGTTTGGTGACATACCATATTTTTGTTACAAATTTTAAAAGTCGGTAGTAAACCAAGTCGGTGGTAGTTCTTGTCGGATCTAAATCCACATCGGTTGTAATTCAAGTTGGTGGTAAAGCAAATCGGTAGTAGTTCAGGTCGGTGGTCAATTAATGTCGGTTCCAAATCCACATCGGTGGCAATACGCATCGGTGGTAGAGCGCACTCTCCGTGT